>PVLC010044876.1:0-12025 GCA_004027655.1 Graphiurus murinus | reverse complement strand
TGTGACTCCTCCCCCAAAGCTTTCGTCTTCTGCACAGTTGACCCTCCTGCAGTTTGAATCTAGTTACTCCAAATATCACTACAAAGAAAATTGCTACTTAGTGCAAGGGGTACCATCCCTGGGCAGCAATCCTCAGATTTCAAAGAAGCGACGACTGATTCATTAAGATCCCAGGGCAATCCAAGAGCAAGGAGACGTCCGTCCCTGGAGGGGATTTTCGTCCAATGTGAGGTTCGGCCAAATGAACCGAGGAAAAGAGAGGCCGAGTGATCCTTCGGGTTTCTTCTCTACGGGCGAGCCAGGTGCCTCCTTCTCCAGTGATGATGGAACAAAAGAAAGATCCGGGAGGCAAGTCCTAACCACGAGGGCTGAAAAGGGTCCGTCAGGTGCCATCCCGTGGGTCATGCAGAGAATCTAAGCCAGATGATGTCTAATCTAATCTGGTGTCAGGCAGTCAGACACGTGTGCAACGTGCAGCGTAAGCAAAGACAAGCTGAGAACTAGAAAGAGCTCTCGAAGGATTTTCTAGGCCCAAACGTGGGTACGGAAGCCAGTTGGGAACCGTTTTCCCCAGAAGGGGCCGGGCAGGCTGCTTGACTTCTTTAGCTGTGTGAGCGTCAGCTCTCCCCGGCCTCTCTCAGATGCAGCCTCCAAAGGCAGCATCCTTCTTCCTGCCGTCACCTCCCCTCTGTCTGTCCTTCCTGTTCTACACTGCGTATGCTTCCAGCTTTCATCAGCATCTAAGCCTCAACTTCCTGATCTCCCCAAGAGCTAAATCCCCGCTGTGGGCCCCCCGTTTGTTTCTGGTTTTGTCAGCAGCAGCAGCAGCCCTTTCTCAGACACATCCGTGGACATTGTTGCTAGTTCTTGCCTTCCCTCTGCAAAGGCAGAGTTTAGCCTGATGCTACCCCTGGGCACGTCACCCCAAGCCAGGCGCCATGGCCTTCCAGGGCTCAGCCTGCAGCTTTGGAATCTCCTTACATTGCTTGACAATTCCAGTAGAGTGACTTCACCCGAGAGAGGCAGAGGAATCTCGCATTGGCCCAAAGTACTAATGGAACCAGAGGAGAAGTCTTGCCTTCGCCCTGCGGAAGGGGTGAGCACTGTTTGTTGTGACTCGCCCTCGGGGAGGCCAAGGCTTCCAGCTGAGCGTTTAAGTGGCGCATTCTTCAATTGGACGCTGCACTGGACGGCGTTTCCCTTCCTCCCTGGCCCCCGTCTCTTTCATTACCTATGACTTCATCTCCCCGTGTGACTGACAGAGGCCATTGGGCTCCAGGCTGATAAAAAACATCTGTGGGAGGAAAAAAAAATGGCAATTTAGAAAACAATTAAGTCCATCAATTGCGATTCATTTAGTCGGCCAAGAGAAAGAAAAGTTATTTCAAAGAGGTAACTCGATCCTCTGCGGCTGTAGATTAAAGGGCAGGCAGACCTGTTTTCTCTAGGTCGTTGGGTAGAGGAAAGTCTTAGCTCAGAGTGCTACATAGTTGGCGTGGGTCTCTGTGTTGTACATCTTAGCAAACAGTAAGTCACTTCTCATTCTTTAGACATTCTTCTTCCATTCTTTCTGAATTCCAAAGAACTTTCTGGAAAGATGTTTCCCCTCGGTCAAAGGCTGGACAGATAGATGGTCCTGGTCATAAGACCTTGGTAAGTGAACCTCAGTTTACTGTTAAAGGTCCTGCTAGAGGTGTGTGTGTGTGTGTGTGTGTGTGTGTGTGTGTGTGTGTGTTTGCATTTGTGTGGATGTGTGCATTTGTGCATGCATGTGTGTGTTTGTGTGCATGTGTGTGTGTGTGTGTGTGTGTGTGTGTGTATGCGCGTGTATGTATTTTCCCTTCCACTTTTCTTCATTCCCACTGGGTGCATTCGTGAGTCCATGACTCAAATGTTCAAAATCTTCATGAATCATGGTCTACACTTTATATCTGCAAAACCTTAAAGAAAGAATTTTAGGACCGGCCAGCTTGACTCTGAGTGTCTCCTCTTTTGTCAAAGGCACCATTATAAGCACCACTCTTACTTGCTTAGTACCTACTATTGAATAGTCATGCAATTCGCCCAGACTATATCACATTTACTGACCGCGTCAATCCCACCCACGAGGCAGGACCATTCCTGGGCTTCTGTTTCCAGCTGGGTGTGGTGGTGCACACCCAGAACTTGGGAGGCTCAGACAGAAGGATCGCAAGTTCAAAACCAGCCTCAACAACTTAGTGAGGCTCTTAGCAATCTAGCAAGACTTTGTTTCAAACTTTTTTCTTTTTTTAAAGGCTGGAGGTGTAGATCTGAGGCAGAATACTCCTAGATTCAACCTCCAGTACCACAAAAACAAAAAACAAACAAACAAAAAAAAGCAAACCACTTTTTTTTTGATGTTTCCATTTGAAGACATTAAGATGCTTACTTGAAGAAAAGAGAAAAAATAAACTAATTTCTCCACTTCTTAAGCTCACATTCTAAATATCAAATACAGAAAAAAAATAGCAACCAAGAAAATAAATCCTGGAAGGTTTGACCTAGTGATAACTCTGAACTGAAAGCCCCTTGTTTCATTTAAATAAAAGAACACATATAAAATAATTAGCGACAGGCCCAGAGATATTCCTCAATAAAACTGTCCCCACTCATCCCCTGCCCCTACCCTCGGTTTCCCTCAAACTTCCGAATACACGTGGGATTCCTGAATCCCCTGGGGAGGTTATATTTCAGTCCCCAATTAATGTCACCCATGTGGGCCTCAGACCTGAGAACCAGAGCCACAACGCCAGAACCGGCATTTCGTGTTATCTGATGGAGCAATATTAGCTCCTTGAGGAAGGAGCTGATTGGTGGGAAGGTCCTGCAGGAAGGAAGCTTTGCTCCTTCTCTTTCACAGTCCCCTGGGGGACCACCGTAAGGCCTGGCCACTCTCACAGTCCACGTTTCGAGTTGCCTCTGTACACAGTAATGTCGCAGGCCCACATGGAAGCGAGGGGTGGGGAGGGGCACACTCACCTGGGAATGAGCCAGTGGTGACTGACAGGTCACTCGACACGTGGCCGCATGGGCGCCTGAAGGGCTGGGGCCACGAACCAGAAGCCAAGAGGATGTGGAACTGTTCTGAGCCGGCTTCAATCAATCGTGGAAAGCAACCAAAACACGGTCATCTCAAGAATGGCTGTTGTAATCGTGACCAAGACAGGCTCTTTATTTGTTAATACTTCATGCAAACCTTATACAATGTATGCTATTTTACAGCAGAGAAAGAGAGAGAAAGAGATTGATTGATTGATTGATTAGCACAACCTGAAGGCAGGTCAGACAATCCATCCACCGTGGAGTTTGGTTGGCTATGCTGGGGCCTCAGGTCCTGGTCATTGTGAGTCTGATCCGAGTTTTCAGGTCTGACCTCAACCCATGCTCAACCAGAACGGAAGGTAAGGACTTGTCCGACAGTCACCAGCACAGCTGCTGCGTCAGCGTCCCACCTCATGGTCGGTGGCAAGGTGGCGAAGCTGCTGGGCAGAAGAATCTGCGTGTTTTCAGCCTCAGGTGCTGACAGTGATAGTCTTCAGGTTGCTAGGGACTCCAGGTGGTTGTCAGGGTTCTCCTGGTCAGCAGGCGTTGTGCCTGTGCCTGGCCCATTAGGTCTTGGGCATTGAACTTAGTGCCTGTGTGTTGCCCCTGATCCCCTGGGTGTGCTGTGCCACACCAGTGTGTGCTTTGAGTTACTCTTGCACACTGCACACCATGCTGGAGTTGGGTGAGCCAGGTGTGCTCTCAGAGTTAAGTCCTTCTTCAGCTTTAATGGAGCTTCAGCTTTAATGGACCTTTAAAAAAATATGTGCTCCAATCAGATAAAGGGAATGAATGATAAATAGAGAGAAAAGGTATAGATGGGTTAGAGGGACTTGGAAGGCAGAGGGAGCTGCGGAGGGCCTCTTGTGGAGCTGTGGTTGAACCAGGAGCCTCTAGTGGGCACGAATTCAAGGGTTTGGGCTTCCAGGTAGTGTATCTGGGGGGCCCTTGCAGATCTGCAAAGTCAGAGGTTGCTGGGAAGATTGTATTCGACTTAGATAGGTGGAGGGATAGAAGAGAAAATATCTGGATTCCAGCAGTAGAGTAGTTGGGGTCCTGGGAAATCTTCCTGCATGACTAGAAGATGGAGAGATGGCTATGAGCTGGAATATTAGACACATGCTAGGAAAGGTTTCTTTTGTGTGTGTGTGTGGTACTGGGGATGGAACCCAGGGGCATTCTACCTCCAAGCTAGGGATTGAACACAGGGAGGAGCATTCTACCTCTGAGCTACACCCCCAGCTCGTTTTTGTTTTTTGTTTTGTTTTGTTTTTGAAACAAGATCCTGTTAGACTCACGCACATCTAAAAAAGATTTTAGCTTCAGCTGCAGATGAAGATCTGAGATGGAGGAGTAGTAACTCATTCTAAGCCTGAATTTTCATATTATTCTTCAAAGCACAACAGAACCCCTTATCAGGAGAGATATCCAACCACTACCTTCTTGGAGCAGCTAAATTTAGGCTGCTCTTCCTTTTCTTTTTTGAACTCGAGTCTCTTTGGGGGACCCAGTAGAAACCCTTTAGGAACCAGGAAACAAAGTTTAGAGATTCTGTCCTCTTAACAAGAAGGATTGTTTCTGTGGAATCTGGCCAGTCCTCATTTACTGTTAAACTAAAGCCTGCTCTTTAGCATTGAAAAATCACAATAGGCAGGTTCTTAACCCCAAGAATAATTTCCCTGAGCTGAAATTGCTTTTCCATTGCATGGATGAGCAGACTTGTACAATAAAATTGTCCATGTGAATTACAGCAGATAGGCAGAGACAGAGACAGGGACAAAAAGAGGAACTCTTCCCTCCAACATAACCTTTTTTATTTATAAAACACTTCTGAGCCTATAAGGCACCATCTAGTCTAACTTTGTCTTGGTCCACATTCTCATCATTATAATAAAACAAAAAATGGCCACACAACTTAGAGGAAGGGAGATTTATTTGCTCACAGTTTTTTGAAGATTCTGGGTTCAGTCCGTGCGAAGTCAGTGCCTGCAGGTCTCAGGGAATGGTGACAAGAGGCAGAGAGAGGGAGGGAGCGAGGCCCCGCTCTAACATCCCAGAAGCAGGAAGCGAGAGAGAGCAAGCAAGCCGACAAGGGACTCAGACACAAGCACGGTTCCTAAGACCGCATCCCCCGATGACCCACCTTCCCCAGCCACACACCACCTGGCTAGGTGACCACGCAGTAAATCCATTACAATGGATTTCTCCACTGATGAGATGACAGCCCTCATGGCGTAATTACTGCAGCTCTGAACATTAAAACATGAGCTCGTCAGGGACATTCTGTGTCCAGCCCTAACATAGAGTCCTCTTTAACACAAGGTAGCTCTAAGTGTAGCCTATTTTAAGTGGGTCACCAGAGATGCTGTTACAGGAGCCCTTCCTGGAATTGTCAGAAGAGGGAAGGATTTCAGGGTTGGGAATAGATGTAGAAATGCAGGAATGCCAGCTGAACCAAAGGACCATGAGAATGAGGAGACTCCTGAGGAAGCCTGATGACCGGGAAATAGAATGCAAGTAAGGGAATGGGAAATGTCCCTCTCAGAGCTAGCACCTCGGTTCTCACAGGTAAGGGTTTGGGTTTGGGTTTGGTTTCTTACAACCCTGATGGTGACATGGGGGTGTCTCTTCTTATAGGATTCTTGTCCAGTGGATTTCAATAAATGAAGCCCAAGGACTAAAGAAAGGTATGGAAATATGAAAGTTTATTTTAAGTTAGGTGAAGATGGAAGACAAAAATCTCTCTCTCTCTCTCTCTCTCTCTCTCTCTCTCTCTCTCTCACACACACACACACACACACACACACACACACACACACACACACGCAGGTAGAAAAGGATACCCAAAAGAGAGTAACCACCGAAGCTCTTGGGAGTTGGGCTTTTAAACCTTATTGAGGTTCCCCATCTGCTTCTTTATGATTGACCAGAACTGGGTCTTGAGGGACCAATGTCTTTTGCCCAATTCCAATCCTTAATTTGAATTGTTATCTTGCGGGCTGGTGGGCCCTGGTCTCCTGGCACCCACTGGTCTCCCATCTCCCGCCACCTCTTAGGAGGTGATGCAGAGGGCCTTGTTTAATCCGTCCTGTCCCCAGGTCCTCTGTGCTGGCTCAGTAGTCACATTCCATTTACTTAGTCAGTAAATATTTCTTGAGAACCTGCTCTGTGGCCATGCTCTACTGAATGGTGAGGCTACAGCATTAAAAAAAAAAAAAAAAAGGAAAGACCATGCGGGAGCCCACATGCTAAAGCAGAGGGACAAATAGACGTATTTGCTGTCGTGAACGTAATGTCAGATATTGGTAATGCTTTGGGAAAAGATACAAGTGAGTAAGAAAGGGACAAATCAGAGAAGACTCTTTAATAAAGCAGCTTTGGCTCAGAGACCCAAAGGAAAGGAAAGGTCTGTTTCTGGCAGTCTAACCAGGAGCCTGCCTGGATTCCGGCTGGTTCAATTCAATCACCTGCCTGTCTAAGAAACAATAGAGGAAAAGGGAATTCTAGGCAGTTTGATCAAAGCGGGGAGAAGCGACTAGCATGCCCCACCCCCTCCCCTTGCCCCTATTCCATGGAAGTGTTTACAACTTATAGAAACAAAAGCCAGGTGATACACATCTGTAGATCTAACGAGGCTGAGCTGAGCCAGAGAATATGTTGCTCTTAAAGTCCATGGCATGTGTCCTCAGCATGAGGAAGATTTTTATTCTCGGTGTGAGGAAGTTCAGGGGCCCTCTGTTTCAGGGAAAGCCATATGAGTGCCAAGAAGAAAGCAGTGAATGTGCAAAGGCCCAGAGGCCAGGATATGCTCAGCCACTCCACAGACCGTGAAGGGTTAGGACCCAGCGAACCCAGGGAGACACTGGCTTTCTTCAGGTTGTCCTACAGTTAGAGACCATCACACATTGTATGCCTGCATCCAACTATCATACTGTATCCCGTAAACACTCACAATTATGAGCTCTCAATGAAAAACAGGCAAAGGAGGGCTGTGGGGTGAGGTGCAAGGTAGAACCAGGTGGCTTTTATTTAACCGAGAGTTGAAAGTGAGGTAGAGAGAGCCAATTAACCCACTTCTGGTGTCCCCCCCCCCCCAAGCAAGTGCTTCCAATAACCAAATTAGGGAGCCAAGCTAGGTATCCCTCGGCAGGTGAATGGGTAAGGAAAACGTGGCATAAACACACAATGGAGTTTTACTCAGCCATAAAGAAGAACAAAATTGTGTCATTTGCAGGAAAAGGGACAGAACCAGAAAATTTTATGCTGAGATCAGCCAGACTTGGAAAATGAATAGTTGAATGTTTTCTGTCATATGTGGAAGCTAGAGAGAAATTGGGAAAGAAAAGAGACCTCAGATAAAGGAGTAGAGACTCCAATGAAGCAATGGAGGAGGGGGTTTAGGGGAGGGAGGAGGGGGGAGGGGGGAGGGAGATGTAATGAAGGTAACAGTTGAAATAATGTGATGTCCATGTATGCCATTACCAATACCAATATCAATGACACAGATGGAGAAGGGGCGGGAGTGGGGTGGGATCGGAATCAGGCCAAGTGTCCTATGCATCCATGCTCTCATCACTGTGTTCCCATTATGATATACAATCGCAATGCACCAATAAAAGTATAAAAATATATTTAAAAGAGTCCTCGTAGGTCCTCGGCCATGGCTCTAATGTCCTTCTCTGGAGTCTTTAGCTACTTCTTCTGGAGTCAGCCAGGCTCTGCCCACATTCCAGGGAGGGGTTGAGTTTCTCTGGACCCTGCCCTTGGATTAGCAACCCCTGAAATGTGATCCCTGGGAAGGGGAAGGAAGGGCCAACCAGGCACAGCTGAGCTGAAGAACTGCTGCTTCTCTTCTCTGCAGCCAGTTGTTCCTGGCTTCTCAGCCCTCCCACCTCGCGTGATGGCTCAGTGAAGTCATTACCACGGTCTCACCCCCAAGATTTGCTCAAGTGTCACTCCGGAAGGTGTGCAGACATGTCCTTCATGCACAACTTGACCCCTCTACCCACATCTGGCATCAACAGAGCACAGTCTCCTTGGAGTGGGGAAAGAAAAGTTGCTTGGATTCTGTCCAGCAGAGTTGAGACTCTTTCCCCAGGAGGAAGATAACAGAAGCTGTGTAGAACAGATCCATCTGTCACAATTTGTCCTCTCGATTGGGCTCATCACGTATTTCTATAACTTTGTAGTGTGAGGTGTGAGGCAAGAAGAGTTGTCTAGACCAAAACAGAGACCGTCACCCCATTAGTCTCTCTCCGTGGCTGGGTACAGATGTGGCACCTGGGTGCTGAGGTCGCGCACGTTCTGTCGTGTGGACCAGGGAGCAGCGAAGGCCACCATAGGGAAGAGAAGAAGAAGCGTATGTTCAGAGAAAAGCAGAGTACGGTGTGGAGAGTCTGCCTCCTGGGTTCCAGCGGTGTTCTCGTCCTCAGCCCTGTCTTGAGGCCTGGCTGCATTCTTGCCCTTGAGTTTCATGTCACCCTGGCGTCCGCACACTAAGCATCCCCCTTTCCACTCAGTGACACCAAGATCCAGTCACTGATGTACCCGCTATACCAGGCGCCAGGCGTCTTTCCCCAGCACTTGATATACTTTATCCCGAATCCTCTGTCTTCTCTTTCCCTTAGGAAATGCATTGTTTCTGCATTTTGTACGTAGGGAGAGTTCACATAGGAGCAGACCACCTCGCCTGCATTTGTATACCTGGTTTGCCTACATCTAACCTGGGCCCTCTTCTCCACGGGGGAAAGAAAGGTTTGTCTACATGTTCCTCTATTTACATAGTGTTATAGTTTGTATACAGAAAGTCCCCCTAGGAAAACTCAAGTATTGGCAACGCAAAAATGTTCGGAGGTCAAATAATTGAACAGTGAGGGTCCTAATCTCATCAGCAGATAAATCCTTTGATGGATTAATGATTCTGATCCATTTATGGGATGGTAACAGAGGCAGGTGGGGCGCAGCTAAGAGAGGCAGATCACTGGGGGTCCAGTCTTGGGGAATTATATATGTCCAACCCCCCCACACACACACACACTTGTGGCCTCCATGATGACACAGCGTCCCTCTGTGTACCCCGCACTCTCTGCCACCATTGATGCTGCAGAGCCAGCCCATGGACTAAAACCTCTGAAACCAGGATCCCCCCTAAATCCTTCCTCCTCTAAGTCATCCTTGTCAGGGATCTAGATCCCAGAGGAGAATGCTGACAGAAACACGTAAGAGGCGAGGAAGTCCATTTCACTTCTAGGACAGGTCGGTAGGGGAAGGAGGGAGCGTTTCTGTCCATTTCTAGCTCTCACTCTTTGCCACAGAAAGACGCAGCAGGCTGTCGTCTGCCCTCTCGTCCTTGTTTCACTGTGGAAAGGAAGCCTAGAGACCTGATGACGTGTCCTGCCCCAGCTCTTCACCCTCTTAGGGTCCAGGGAGATCGCAGGTGTCCTGGTGTCTGTCTCTGTCGTTATTAGCACTTCAGACCCGACTGCCTCCTGGCTGGGGTGGGAGTGGAGTGCAGACAGGAGCAATCTTGCCCCAAGATCCAGACTTGTGAGCCAGGAGGAGGCAGAACATGGAAGGGAAACTCAAGGGGGCTTCAGATCCAAATTACATTCTTCCACCTCGCTCCACACACGGCAGACTAACGTTTAATCCTTGATCCCTAAACCTGCTCCTAAACTGGCAGAACTATTTAGATGAAAGAATGTGGGTATGCCCACAGAATCTGCACCAGCCTCCAAGCTGAGGATCGCTGAGTCCTGTGAGAGGCATAAACATCACAGAGTCCACATTCCTCGTCTTCAAGTCATGGCTTCCGGCACTTGCATGGACGGTTTCCTCTTCCCCAGGTACGCATAAGGCCCGTGTCCTTACCTTATCGTCTTTGTTCAAATGTCATCTCTCCCATGAAGCCAGTACTCACCACTATTTGAAGTTATAATCTTCCCCCATGACTCCCAGTCCCCTTTACTCTACTCCATTTTTTCCAAAAAAATTTACTACTTTCTAACATCAAATCTCCATCTCTCTTAGAATATAAGCTCCAGGAGCCCAGGGGCCTTGGGTTCTGTTCCTTGGTGCAGCCTGAGCCCCTAGAGAGGTACCTCGCATGGAGTAGGCATTCAGAGAAAGTGCATTTAATGAATCTGTGCAGCCTCCCTCAAATCCCAGAGATGGAGTGAGTTACTCTTTTCTCTCTATTAACTCTCTCTACATACCATTCCTTTAGTCCTTTACATTCTGAATGATTGTTATTTAAGTATCTGTCTTTCACACCACGGAGTCATTATCTTCGTGGATATTTTCTCTTGTGTTTATTTGCGCAATGGAGAACAGTGTCTGTCGTGTAGCGAAAAGTCAAATCGTTCCAGCTTAAGGAATGTACGAGAGTGCTGTATACACATAGTTCTTTGACACCAAATCACTAGCTCTGCAGGTCAGTTATTGTTTCAAATGTCTCTCCCCGACCCCCATTATAAATACATGGACACGCACCCTCCACTAATTAGGATAATTTAAAGCCATTTCTCACATATTTGCTTAATTAGCTTGCAGTGACCTCTGCAAGAGACGCTGGCCTCGGATGATTCTACGAGGTAGTTTCTTGGCGAGGACACACTGCATCAAAGAGTCAGCTGGAGTGAAGGAAAGCAATAACACAAATGGTTTTAATTACTCGTGACAGGCAGCTGAATATATCTGACACAGGCCTTCTCCCCAATACATCACTCAAGAAAGGCCAGTTACAGGAAACGGTGGGAAGAAGAAAAAAAAAGAAGATGATAGGGCCAAAATGTGTCCACAATACAAAGCAGATCATCTTTCACATGTATCACCTTATTCATTTGGTTTTCTATTTTGGGTCCAACTCTATAAATAAATTTTCCATCAGGTCCCAACTTTATAAAGTTTCTGAGCGCCTAAGATTTAGCATGCATCTATGCTAGTACGCAGGAGTCGTGGTATAGGTTCTCGGAACAGGAGATAGGAAAGATTGTACCCATTCATGAATCACTGTATAAACCCTGGAGTCCTCCAAAATTCATCTAGAATGCAGGCATGTTTGCAATTAATTCATCTGTGACATACAGTGGAGCGCCTTCTACTTGTACTTGACATGCGCAGAAGGACTAACTTCAGCTATAACCTATTCTTTGGGGGACCCGTTGCTTAGTAGAAAGTGGATGGAAGATTGGGAGTTGCTGTGTTATTACCTACACACAATTTTGACATAACTCTCTCATGAGGTATACTCAATAACAAAATGAAATAGGGGCTTTAGGTTGGCCATTCCTTGGGTTGGAACCTGTTAGAGAGAGAGGGATTGTCTAATAGGCAAGACTGTACCTCGGGACCTAATCTTCTTGTAACGATCACTTCTCAGATGCTTGCCTGACCCCTGAGTTCATGGATCTCTTGTTTTGGGGCATTTCCTGGCTCTTGCCACTTGTACAATTTGATCAATGTTTTGATTCATCCTGCACAATGCAGTGCTCATGGAACTTCAGAATCCCTTGGGTTTTTCCTGCTGTTCTGCTCTGATTCCTGTTTGACTCCTTCAGAAATTCAGAGCACCCCGGGTCTACCTACTTTTAACATCGCCTTACATGCTTTCAATAGAAGATTTGATTCCTGTGGTGCGATAAGGCCGATGATAGAGACTGAAACTCTAACCATGAATACTCCTTCAAGGGGCTCAGAATTTAACAGCTAGAATGGCAGGTGAGCCGATGATTATGTGCCAGATGACTGAGGTGATCTGGTGAGCAGATGGTAGCACAGAATGGGGACATGTGCCCAGCAGCCAGTGTCCCAGTGGGGGACATTTTCAGGAGTCAGCAACAGCTAAGCATTCTGGGACAGGTGAAAAATAATGAACTATATTCTGTGCTGAGGAAGTAACAGGAACAAATGCCCCGAACTATAAACCAGGGCTCCTGCAGGGACTTCAGGCAAGTACAGCCGC
>PVLC010044875.1:0-11993 GCA_004027655.1 Graphiurus murinus | reverse complement strand
ACTACCCTAAGGCACATGATGTACTTACACAATTATATCAAGATCACTCACTGAACTGAACTTGAGAGGGAGGGAGGGCGAGGGAGCAGGGTGGGAATTGGGGAAAGGGTCAGATGAGAAATGTGTGCACATTTGTCTATATCAATTTGTACCTAACAAAAATGTATATATACAAAGCACGAATTATTACAATAAAAAAAGTTATATCTCAATAAAGCAGTTACTTAGAAAAAAACAAAAACAAAAAAACAAAATAAAGAATAAAAAATAGGGCTGGGGGTATAGCTCGGAGGTAGAATGCCCCTGAGTTCAATCCCCAGTACCGCAAAAAAAAAAAAAAAAAAAAAAATTAAAAAAAACTTATACCTAATGATACTGTCATCCCTAAGAATTCCTCTGTGTGTGTGTGTGTGTGTGTGTGTGTGTGTGTGTGTGTGTCACTAGGGATTGCACCTAGGCGCATTCTACCTTCGACTATGTCCCCAGCCCTATTTTATTTTTTATTTTGAAACAGGGTCTCGCTAGGTTGATGAAAATCTCACTATTTGCTGAAGCTGTCCTCGAACCTCCTCCAGTCTCAGCCTCCCAAGTACTGGGATTATAAGCATGCACCACCACACCCAGTTCAGAAATTACTTTTTTTGTTGTTGTTTGTTTTTGTGGTACTATGCATTGAACTCAGGGGCATTCTACCTCTGAGTTATACCCCCAGCCCTAGTTTTTTTTTTTTTTTTTTTTTACAGTACTGAGAATTGAACTCAGGGGCATTCTACCTCCAAGCTACACCCCCAGTCCTATTTTTTATTCTTTATTTTGAAATTGGGTCTCACAAGTTGTGGAGGGCCTCACTAAGTCTAAGGCTGGCTGAAAACCCCGATCCTCCCATCTCAGCCTCCCAAGTACTGGTATTACAAGCATGGGCCACCAAGCCCAACTTAGAAACTATTCTTTTTGTGTGTGTGGTACTGGGGATTGAACCCAGGGGCATTCTACCTCCAAGCTACACCCCCAGTGTGGGAAGCAAAAAGAACTTATGTGAATTACAAAAGACTTAGGGGGCTAAAGATGACGGCATACTGTCAAGGCTATTTGAGCGATTAAAATTCAGCCAGTTCCTATAAGTGCCCGTTGTGCATAATACAACCTTGGAGGTGATAAATTTGTAACTCCTGAGAAAGTGAAGTGTTTGAAAGTTTATGGTCTGTGTTGCCTGCTTTTCCCTGTAAGAGGGTAGTAAGATAAAGGCTGTTAGATAAAGTAAAAGTAACTTCAAAGAAATAACAGATGTTTCTTCAGGGCCTGATTGTCTCCACCTGGTCTTGGGGGTTTTTTGAGATAATGATGGTATCCTGCATACTAGAGGTCATCTTTGTTTTTCTAAGCATATAAAAACCCTATCTTCACTTAATAAAGTTGAACATTGTTCCTCTTGCAAGGTCTGTATCTGTGTGTGTTTGTCTGTCTGTGGCGCCTTGTCGTGTCTGTCTTTTGTATTATTATTATTATTCAGCTTCCAGTTCGATCGGCAGAAGAGAAACCGTAGCTGGTGCGATGCACCCCAGTCCTATTTTGTAATTTTTATTTTGAAACAGGGTCTCACTAAGTTGCAGAGAGGCTCACTAAATAGCCACCACGCCCGGCTAGAAACTACTCTTAACAATTCAGCAAATCTTAGGATCTACAGATGTGTGCAATAATCATGTAATAGCAAATATTTATATGTGTTGACTGTGATAAATATTTTACATTACTTCTACTTACTTATTACAACATCCTATGAGGTAAGTATTCTAATTATCTCCATTTTTCAGAGGAAGAAAGGCCTAGAGATACTAAAAGATGGACTGTATAACATCACTAATAAATAGCAAGGTCAGGATTTAACCAGGTAATCTGGCCTCAGGGGTCATGCTCTGAACTAAATTACAATATTATCTTTGCATGAGCCAGGCATAGTGGTGCAGGCTTATAATCCTAGTACTTGGGAGGCTGAGACAGAAGATGTGGGTTCACAGCCAGCCTCGGCTACTTAGTGAGGCCCTCCATGACTTAGTGAGACCTATTTCAAAATAAAGAATAAAATAGGGCTGGGGTGTGCAGCTCAGAGGTAGAATGCCCCTGAATTCAATCCTCAGTACTGTAAAAAAAAAAAAAAAAAAAAAAAATAGGGCTGGGGGTATAACTCAGAGTAGAACGATTCTGGCTTCAATCCCCAGTCCCCCCCCCCCACACATATCCCTGCACCATGACACACTATGCAGCTGTCATAAAGAATGATATATAAGCCAGGCATGGTGGCACATGCTTGTAATCCCAGTACTTGGGAGGCTGAGACAGGAGGATCTGGGTTCTCAGCCAGCCTTACCTACTTAGTGAAGCTCTCTGCAACTTAGTGAAACCCTATTTCAAAATAAAGAGTGAGCCGGGCGTGGTGGCGCACGCTTGTAATCCCAGTATTCGGGAGGCTGAGACCGGAGGATCCGGGTTCGCGGCCAGCCTCAGTTATCTAGTGAGGCACTCCGCAACTTGGTGAGACTCGGTTTCAAAATAAAGAATAAAAAAAAATAGGGCTGGGGGTATAGCTCGGAGGTAGAATGCCCCTGAGTTCAATCCCCAGTACCGCAAAAAAAAAAAAAAAAAAAAAAAAAAGAGTGAAAACTAGGATTGGGGGATTGGGGAGGTAGCTCGAGGTAGAATGCCCCTGGGTTCAATCCCCAGTACTAAAAAAAAAAAAAAAAAAAAGAATGATATAGAGCCTGGTATGGTAGTGCATGTTTGTAATCCCAGTACTTGGGAGGCTGAGATATAAAGGATCCCAGGTTCAAGGACAGCTTCAGCAACTTAGCAAGGCCCTCAGAAATTTAGTGAGACCCTGTTTTCAAATAAAAAATTAAATAGGGCTTGGGGTGTAATTCAGAGGTAGAACGCCCCAGATTCAATCCCTAGCAACCCTCCTTCTCAAAAGAAAAAAAAGAAAAACTAGAATAAACCACCTTTATCAGCTGATGAATCTTTAAAATCTAAAATAATTTTAAGTATTTTTTTCAGACCTCATAGAAATAATGTGGGATATGTGAACTGATGTGTAAATGTGTATATAAAAATGTCCATGTCGTCGGGCGTGGTGGCGCACGCTTGTAATCCCAGCATTCGGGAGGCTGAGACCGGAGGATCCGGGTTCGCGGCCAGCCCCAGCTACCTAGTGAGGCACTCCGCAACTTAGTGAGACTCGGTTTCAAAATAAAGAATAAAAAATAGGGCTGGGGGTGTAGCTCGGAGGTAGAATGCCCCTGAGTTCAATCCCCAGTACCAAAAAAAAAAAAAAAAAAAAAAAAATGTCCATGTGTATACAATTAACAGGTGTTTTCTATATTTGCTATTCGGAACTTCCTATCTTTCCTATTATAAAATAATTTTGAAGCTGGGTGTGGTGGCACATGTTGGTAATCCCAGTCCTTGGGAGGCTGAGACAGGAGGATCACAGGTTTGTGGCCACCCTAAGTTACTTAGTGAGACCCTGTTTCAAAATAAAGAATAAAATAGGGCTAGGGGTGTATGTAGCTCAGAGGAAGAATGACCCTGGGTTCTATCCCCAGTATCAAAAACAAAAAAGGAAAAGCATGATTTAAAATGAGTATTTAATTTTCCCTCCAAAACTTGAGTTGTTAATTTTGTTTTACCTCTCTTCCTCCATAATGGAATCCTCTTTCCCAGGCATTTCTGATGTATTGTCATACATAAGTTTGTGAGTTTCAATGAAGTTTTTCTGTAGGGCAGACATCTGAGCCATGATCTTCTGGCGATGTAGCCTAGCAGCTTCAGCTTTTCTTTTTCGTTCTGCTTTCTCTTTATCATGAGTAATCTGAGTATTAAGAAACCACAAAATTAGGTTAAAAATCTACATTTATATACAGGTTGAGTATTCCTTATCTGACATGGTTGGGACCATAATGTTTCAGATTTCCAAGATATTTTGGATTTTGGAGTATCTGAAGATTTTACTAACTAGAGTTAAGCATTCCTAATCCAAAGATCTGAATTCTAAAATGCTCCAAAACTTTGGATTTGGGGATTTTGGACTAGAGATGCTCAACTTGTATAATATTCAGCTGGTAAAATTTCTTACAATCAGATTCTGAAAAACTTGACAACTCCTTAAAGCCTAGATTCAATTTAATGTTTCAAAATAGCAATAAAAGCTCCATCTTATTGTACAACTAAACTACTCCTCTTATTATTTCAATAATTTAATGTAAAAGGCCAGGTACCTTAATTATCCAATAAAATGCAGGCACATTAAGAAATAATATGAGCCAGGTGTGATGGCACATGCCTATTATCCCAGGACTTGGGAGGCTGAGACAGGAGGATGACAGGTTCGAGAACAGCCTTAGCAAGTAGTGAGATTCTGCGACCTAGTGAGACCCTGTTTCAAAATAAAAATAAGATATGGCTGGGGGCATAGCTCGACAGTAGAATGCCTCTGGATTCAATCCCTAGTACCACACATTAAAAAAGAAAAAAATGAAATAGAACAAAATTTTAAAATCACTAGTCAACCACTTAATCACTGACATTTAAACAATGTATGTATGCATGCATTTATTTTTAGTACGAGGGATTGAACACAGGTATATTCTACTTGTGGACTAGACGCCCAGCCCTTTTCATTTTTTATTTTGAAACAGGGACTCACTAAGTTGCTGAGGTTGGCCTTGAACTTGCAATCCTCCAGTCTCAGCCTTCTAAATACTGGGATTACAGGCATGTGCCACTAAATCCAGCTAAATTTTTATTTTAAATCCAGTGTGTCTTTCTTTTAGGAAAGACAGTTAATAGCCACAAGTAAAGATATTCTAATAACTTAGAGACTGGAATTATCAAAACTTGATTCACTACATTATAGAAATCAGTGACTTAAATATTACTGCATTTCACTGAGTCCAAGATATATCATTTTATATTTTTTTAACCAAATATTTTTTTTGTAGGGTGGGGGGATTGGGGATTGAACCCAGGGGCATTCTACCTCCTAGTTATATGCTAAGCCATTTTTACTTTTTGTTTTGAAATAGGAACTCACTAAGTTGCTGAGGGCCTAGTTAAATTGCTGAGGCTGGCCTCGAACTTTCAATCCTCCTGCTTCAGGCTCCCAGGTACTTGAATTACTGGCTATCTGCCAGGCTCCAAAAAAAGAATATTGTTTATTAAATTATGAAAAGTCATTGAGTGTGAGAAATGCTCTAATTTTACACACTAAAATATTTTAATACTAAAAAAACATGGTATGTTAGTAGAACTCCACTGTATATCAAGTTCCTCTGTTTTTGTAAAAAATCTCTATATTATACTGAATAACTGTCAGGTGTCATTAATCCCTGAAGTATAGAAGCATAATACATAAAACATGGAACATGGATAGAGCTCATACACTTTACAATAAAGAGGTTTCTTTTTTTTTTTTGCAGTACTGGGGATTGAACTCAGGGGCATTCTACCTCCGAGCTATACTCCTAGCCCTAATTTTTTATTCTTTATTTTGAAACAGGGTCTCACTAAATTGTGGAGTGCCTCACTAAGTAGCTGAGGCTGGCCACGAACCCAGATCCTCTGGTTTCAGCCTCCCAAATGCTGGGATTATAAGCGTGCGCCACCATGCCCAGCTAATAAAGAAGTTTCTAACAAAAAGAAATAATTTCCTGTTCAGACAGAAAAGAATGTCACCATTGTTACAAGGTTGTCACCTCATCATTCTTCATAGATTCAAGTCCTGAAGTAGTTGCTACAATTAAAGAAGATTTTTCTCTTAATCGCTTCACTGTGTCGAACATCTGTGAAAAACAGGTGAAATAATAAAAGATTTGGTTAAACTGACAAGAAAGATAAAAACTCACTAATTTGATTATCATGTCTCTAAATGTCTTTGTGTGTGGGGGGGGGGGTACTGGGGATTGAACCTAGAGGCATTCTATCTTTGGGCTACACCCCCAGCCAGATTTTATTTCTTTATTTGGAAGCAAAGTCTCGCTAGGTTGATGAGAGTCTCACTACTTGCTGAGGCTGTCCTCGAAACTGCGATCCTCCTGTCTCAGCCTCCCAAATACAGGGATTACAGGCATGCGCCACCATGCCTGGCTTCTGTATGTCTTTACTTATACTATTTTATGGGGAAAAAAGTGACCTTGACTGCTACAAACAATTCCCCTGGTCAATGAGCACTCAGCTGAGTAGGAGGCCACAAGTAGCAAATCGGTTGGTTCAGTCTATAACTGTGATCATGCTTCTGTTTGCTTTACGTGTGTGTGTGTGTGTGTGTGTGTGTGTGTGTGTGTGTGTGTGTGTTACTGGAAATTGAACCCAGGAGTATTCTACCTCTGAGCTACATATCCAGCCCTACTCTTTATTTTGAAATAGGGTGTCACTAAATTGTAGAAGGCCTCACTATGTAGCTGAGGCTGTCCTCGAACCTGTGATCTCCTATGTCAGCCTCCTTGCAATTCTCCTGGCTCAGTCTCCTAACTAGCTGAGATTATAGGTATGTGCCAGCATGCCTGGCTAAAATAACATTTTTAATGCAAAGGTACAAAATGGAAAGTGAAATATCTCTCCAGACCCTGAGAAATGAATAAAATAAAGATTATCAGATCTGGGCATGGTGGTGCATGCTTGTAATTCCAGCACTTGAGAGGCTAAGACAAGAGGATGAAAGGCTTGAGGACAGCCTTAGCAAGGTAGCAAGACTCTCAGTTACCTAGAGAGACTGTGTTTCAAGAACAGAGAATGAAAAGGGCGGGGAGAGCTAGGCATGGTAGTGCATGCTTATAATCCCAGTACTTGGAGGGATGACACTAGAGGATCTGGGTTCCCAGCCAGCCTCAGCTACTTAGTGAGGCTCTCAGCAATTTAGTGAGGCCCTGTTTCAAAATAAAGAATAAAAAATAGGACGGGGGATGTAGCTTGGAGGTAGAATGCCCCTGGGTTCAATCCCCAGTACCTAGAAAAAAAAGGGCAGGGTATAACTTCAATTTTCAGTATTGCCAAAAAGAAAAAAGAAAAAGATTATCAGTATTTCTAGGAAAAAATTATCACAAGACAGTAGGTCTGTAGCTCTACACATGCTCAGAAAAAGAGGAGGAAGAGAGAATAAGAAGACATTAGGTCCTCCATATGCATAGGTTACATATCCATTGATTCTACCAACCATGGACTGAAAATTTTTGAAAAATAATTGCATCTGAGCTGGGCACGCTTGTAATCCCAGTACCTGGGAGGTTGAGACAGGGTTCCCCGCCAGCCTCAGCTACTTCGTGAGGTCCTCTGCAAATTAGTGAGACACTGTTTCAAAATAAAAAATAAAATATGTCTGGGTGTGTAGCTCAGAGGTATAATGCCCCTGGGTTCCAGCCTCAGCACCTGTACTCAACATACAGACTTTTCTTGTTATTATTCCTTACACAATGTAGTATAACTGTTCACATAGTTATATTATTATAAGTAATTGAGAGATGATCTAAAGATTATAAGAAAATGTGCACAAGTTATAGGCAAACACTATGCATATTATATAAGGGAATGAAGCAATCTTGGATTTTGATATCCATAGGTGGGGCAGAGTGGAAAGGAAGGGGTTTCCTGGAATCAATCCCTTGTGGATAATGAGGGACAACTGAATATAGTCACGCAGCACTTAACTACAAGGATATATTCTGAGAATTGTATCATTAAATGATTTTATTATTGTGCAAACTTCACAGATTATATACAAACTAAGACTGCTATGACATCATTAAGCAACATATTTTTATGAGATTACCATCTTTATGAAGTCCACTGGCTTTTTGTGTGAATGAACCCAGGGGCATTCTATCTTCAAGCTACACTCCCCCAGCCCTGCTTTATTATTTTATTTTGAAACAGAATCTTGATAGGTTGATGAGAGTCTCACTGCTTGCTGAGAGTGGCCTAGAACCTGTGATCCTCCTTTCTCAGCCTCCCAAGTACTGAGACCACAGGTATGTGTCACCATGCCCAGCTCACTTTTCTTTTGCAGTACTGGGGATTGAACCTAGGGGCATTCTACCTCCAAGATACACCCCCAGTCCTATTTTGTAATTTTTATTTATTTATTTATTTATTTATTTATTTATTTATTTATTTGCGGTACTGGGGATTGAACTCAGGGGCATTCTACCTCCGAGATACATCCCCAGCCCTATTTTTTATTTTTATTTTGAAACCAAGTCTCACTAAGTTGCAGAGTGCCTCACTAGGTAGCTGAAGCCGGCCATGAACCCGGATCCTCCGGTCTCAGCCTCCCGAATGCTGGGATTACAAGCGTGCCGCCACCACGCCCGACTTTTGTTATTTTTATTTTGAAACAGGGTCTCACTAAGTTGCGAGAGTCTCACTAAGTAGCTAAGGCTGGCCAAGAACCCTGATCCTCTAGTCTCAGCTTCCCAAGTACTCCAAGCCCAGCTTTTTTTTTTTTTTTTTTTTTTTTTTGCGGTACTGGGGATTGAACTCAGGGGCATTCTACCTTTGAGCTATATCCCCAGCCCTGTTTTTTATTCTTTATTTTGAAACAGGGTCTCACTAAGTTGCGGAGTGCCTCACTAGGTAGCTGAGGCTGGCGGCGAACCCGGATCCTCCGGTCTCAGCCTCCCAAATGTTGGGATTACAAGTGTGTGCCACCACACCCGGCTCAAGCCCAGCTTTTTTGTTGTTGTTGTTTTGTTTTGAAAAAAGGTCTCACTAGGTTGCTGAAAGTCTTGCTAAGTTTCTGAGACGGGCCTTAAACTTGTGATTCTCCTGTCCCAAGTACTTGACTAACAGACCTGTGCCCCCATGCCTGGCAACACATGACTACATATATTTATATTTGCATGTATTTTCACAAAAGAGATACTATTACACATAGTATTTTATACCTCTTTTTCTTTCTTTCTTTTTTTTTTTTTTTTTGCAGTACTGGGGATTGAACCCAAGGGCATTCTACCTCTGAGCTACACCCCCAGCCCTATTTTCTATTCTTTATTTTGAAACAGGATCTCACTAAGTTGCAGAGGGCCTCACTAAGTAGCTGAGGCTGGCCTTGAACCTGCAATCCTCCTATCTCAGCCTCCCAAGTACTGGGATTACAAGTGTGCACCACCATGCCTGACTTATACCTCCTTTTTTCACTTAGTCATTTATCTTTGGAGACATTTCCACAAGAGTATATACAAATATACCTCACTCTCTTTAACAAATGTCAAGGTTTCGGCAATAGAATGGTATACCCATTAAACTAATTTATATTTTGAAGGTGCCACAGTCTCATGGAAAAACTTCCCACTCACAACACAGCTTCATATTAAGCATCTGGGTAAAATATCTAATGTTTACAAGAGCAGATACTTGTGCTTTTCATATATTTTGGTAATGAACTTTGGTATTCTTATAAAAATTTATAATACTATGTTTATGGGATATGAATTGGACTAAAAGTTTTATTTATTTTCTTAGTAGAATAGTTTAGTTATTTTGTTTCTTTTTTTTTTTTTTTTTTTTGGTGGTATTGGGGATTGAACCCAGGGACATTCTATCTTCGAACTACATCTCCAGTCCTATATTTTATTCTTTATTTTGAAACAGGGTCTCACTAAGTTGTGGAGGGCCTCACTAAGCAGCTGAGGCTGGCTGTGCCCCTGTGATTCTCCTGTCTCAACCTCCCAAGTACTGGGATTACAAGCGTGGGCCACCATGCCCAGTGATTTTATATTTTAAAATGATTATACTGTCAAATTTAACCCAAATACTAAACATTCATTCAATCTATTTCAAGGGATTTTTTTGTTTTTTTTTTTGCACTACTGGGATTGAACCCAGGGGCACTTTACCACTCAACTACACCCTCAGTTCCTTTGCAATACTTACTGTACAACAGTACACCATGTTATGCTGGCAGCAGTCTCCATCTTGTGTTTACTGAGTCTTGATTGCAGAAGAGGCCACAGTGAGTAACTGGCTTACCACTATCTAGGTTTGTGTAAGTATAGTCCATGATGCTCACACAGGATGAAATCACTTAATAATGCAATTACCAGAATGTATCCTCGTTAAGTGGCCTTTGTCTGTATTTAAACCAAGATCTGATCACTTTACTTTTCTAATTTACCTGGAGTATCCATGTTATCATGTCCTTCTGGCCTTCTAACTGGGGAATTCCTTTGAGTTTTTCCAAAAGCATTTGTATATTCTGAGCATTCATGGCTGAACTTCCCAATCCTTTTTCAAAACACAAAATTATATATAATAGATACATATTTTCATAATTATGTGTACACTGCATTTTTTTTAGGGGGGGTGGTACTGGGGATTGAGCTTAGGGGCATTCTACCTCCAAGCTACAACCCAGCCCTGTTTTATTTTTGTTTTTGAAACAGGGTCTCGCTAGGTTGACGAGAGTCTCATTACTTGATGAGGCTGTTCATGAACCTGGGATCCTCCTTTCTCAGCCTCCCAATATTGGGATTACAAGCATGTGCCACCATGCCTAGCTATGTTACAATTTTTAATTAATGTTATTCCCATTGATAACCAAGGTTTGCTAATCATTCTATCTACCTTAAATTTAATTTTTTCTTTTGGTACTGGGGATTGAATCCAGGAATATTCTACCTCTGAGCTACATCCCCAGCCCTTTTCACTTTTTGTTTTGAAACAGGGTCTCACTAAGAAGTTGCTGAGGCTATCTGTGAACATATGATCCTCCGATCTGTGTCCTAAGTACTGGGATTACAAACATGTGCCACCATACCCAGCTATGTTACAATTTTTAATTAATGATAACCAAGGTTTTTTGTTTTTTGTTTTTTTTTTTGTACTGGGGATTGAATCCAGGAACTAATTATACCTCTGAGCTATATCCCAGCCCTTTTCATTTTTTATTTTGAAACAGGGTCTCATGAAGTTGTAGAGGCTGGCCTTAAACCTATGACCCTCTTGTCTCAGTCTCCCAAGTACTGGGATTACAGGTGTATACTACCATGCCTGGTACTACCTTAATTTTTCAGTTGAAAATTTTGCAATTATATGAAGTACTGAGTAACAATTATATGAAGCAGTAAGTACAAAATTTAAAAATAACATATAAGAAAAATTTAACTATTTTAAGTTTCCTTCCTATATCTTCTACCAGTATTGCTAAGTGAAAGCTATCCTTAAGAATTTGCATGTTAGCTGGGTACAGTGGCGCACACCTGTAATTCCAATACATGGAAGTCTTAGACAGGAGGATCAACAGGTTTGAGGCCAGCCTCAGCAACTTATTGAGATCCTCAGCAACTCAGTGAGACCTTGTTTCAAAATAAAGAAAAAATAAAAAGGGCTGGAGGTGGGTAGATCAGAGGTAGAATGCCCCTGGATTCAATCTCTAGTAACACACACACACACACAAACACACACACACACACACACACACACACACACACACACACATACAATATCTGCCTCTTGCTTTCTCAATGCTCACTGTCTAAGCAAAAGTACTTACTGAGAAACAGAACTGCCAAAAGTATCAAGGGGGGAAATGTTATATCCATTAACCAGATAGGTTTGTTATCTTCAGTGATTTAAAATACATAATATGCAAACAGAAAGTGAGATGTAGCCGGGTGTGGTGGCCCACGCTTGTAATCCCAGCATTTGGGAGGCTGAGACCAGAGGATCCGGGTTCATGGCCAGCCTCAGCTACCTAGTGAGGCACTCCACAACTTAGTGAGACTCGGTTTCAAAATAAAGAATAAAAAATAGGGAGCCGGGCGTGGTGGCGCACGCTTGTAATCCCAGCATTCGGGAGGCTGAGACCAGAGGATCCGGGTTCGCGGCCAGCCTCAGCTACCTAGTGAGGCACTCCACAACTTAGTGAGACTCGGTTTCAAAATAAAGAATAAAAAATAGGGCTGGGGGTATAGCTCGGAGGTAGAATGCCCCTGAGTTCCATCCCCAGTACC
>PVLC010044874.1:0-11993 GCA_004027655.1 Graphiurus murinus | reverse complement strand
CCATCCACAGATGAATGGATTACAAAACTATGGGATATATACACAATGGAATTTTACTCAGCCATAAAGAAGAACAAAATCATGTTATTTGCAGGGAAATGGATGCAACTGGAAAACATTATGTTAAGTGAGATTAGCCAGTCACAAAGAGTAAAGAAACATATGTTCTCCCTAATATGCGGATGTTAGGGAGTAGATGTGACATAAGAGGGTCCCCAGATGAAAAAGTAGACCCTCGATAAACAAAGAAGTAGACTTAACCAAAGGGAATGGATGGGGGGGTGGGGAGGGCATACTAAGGCACATGATGTACTTATACAATTATATCAGGATCACTCACTGAACTGAACTTGCGAGGGAGGGAGGGCGAGGGAGCGGGGTGGGAATTGGGGATAGGGTCAAATGAGAAATGTATGCACATTTGTCTTTATCAATTTGTACCTAACAAAAATGTGTAAATACAAAGCACGAATTATTACAATAAAAAAAGAATAAAATAAAATAAAATTTTACTTAAAGTTGATTACTAAATTACTACTATGATGCTATTTTTAAATGATGACTTACTATATGCTAATAAATATACCTCTGCATTAAAAAAAATAAAATAAATATAAAAAAGGGCTGGGGGTGTAGCTCAGAGGAAGACTGCCCCTGGGTTCAATTCCCAGTATATATATATTCTTGAAGTCAATATAATAACTTTGCTTCCATGGTTGAGTTCCAGGATAAATGACTGTTAACCAAGCAAAATCCATTTGGTTGGGGGTGTTACGTTTGTCTAGAACTTTAACACTAACCAAAACTGACCAGAATATAATATTGTTCAATAAGATTCCACGGAACTTGCAAAGAACAAAATCCTGGGAGAGAAACCTAAAAGCCCAACACCAGAATCCATTGGTGATTAATCAGGTTTCTATAAAAGTGCAGCCTCTTCATTGAGACAGATTAATACGGCATTGTAAACCATGTGTGTCACTGAGTTATACAAGTGTAATAACTCCTCTGACATCTATTCCAAACCAAGTTCTAATCCAGAGCTCTGTTCACTATATTCCTTATTATATCCTCCCGTGACACCTGGACCTGCTGTTTTGAAATATACATTTTATTTTTTTGATATGCTTTTTACTGGTGCTATAGTCTGACACATCATAATTTAAGTCATGTTGACAGTGACATACAGGCATATGAAATATACATTTTAAATCCTCTTTGGAACAAAGCCACGTGGGCTCAGAAGTGTAAGGAGGGTCCACCCTCTAGGCCTTTTCATTCCCAGATCTGCCAGAGCTAGGCACCTCTGGAGCCCCTCAGCCTCGAAGCAGAGCTTGTCAGACTGTGAATCAGAGAGTGCATGCACACTTCCAGGACTATTTCTAGTGTGTTTTGCCACAAGAGAACTCTTCTTTATGAGTATTACTATAGTCTGAAAGGAAATCTGTAAATTGTTAGTTACTGGAAGGCATCGTAAGCCCAAGGTTTCATACTTTCCCCAGGCACTTGCTCCTATCAATGGATATTGTAGAAATAAAGTTTCTACTCATTGGTGACTTCAGGCTGATTTAGTATTTTGGTTACGGGGCTACTCTGTACAACAGTAATCATAAAAAATAAAAATCATATTTAACTACCCATCACCTATTTGATGAAAAGAAATAGTATCAAAAAGAACATTACAACAGGATTTCAAACAATACATCCAAGAAAAAAGTTGGTTTATGTTTGTTCTTACTGAATATATATCACACCTGCTAGAGTTGATAAACACGTAGTCTGAGCAAAAAAACACAGGATGCTTGTTTCTGGACTCAGATTTGAATTTGATGATTTAAAGTCTCCAAGTATTTATTTAATTTCTATTTATAGAAGTCCTTGTATTAGCTGCCTAGAAACAGACAAGTAAATCAATAATTACAGATAATTATTGCATGCTTACTGTATTCCAGGTACCTGACATGCATTATCTCATTTAATCCTCACAACATCATTTATGATGGAAAATTATACCAAGAAGAGGTTAAATAGCCTGGCCAAGGACATGTGGCTGGCTAGTCAGAGCCTATCTTCTTAACCACTATCTCTCACAGTCCTTACCCGAGGATGCCGAGCATCTGAGAGTCTTAATAATGTAAGTACAGGCATTGTGATAAGAGAGAAGGTAAACACCATATAAGGTGCAGAAGGCCTAGAGATTCACAGTCGGTGGAAGGAGCAGCAAAGCTCACTGGGAGGCAGGACTGAAAATAGGCTTTGAAAGACGTTTGGTCATCAGATGATACAAGAATGAACATGGTGGTAATGAGGATGAAGGAAGAGCCAGCCTTCCTGGAGGAAGAAGCAGTGTAAGCAAGCCCAGGGAGAAGGGAGAAGGAGGAGGGGGGAAGAGGGAGAGACAGAGGAGAGGGTAAAAGCAAGTAATACTATGGTTAGAGGGCAAGGTATGTATAGGAAAGAAGACGGAGAAAGTGAAAAATATACTGGCAATATTGCTACAGAGGTCCCAAATTCCAGGCTCAGAAATCATGTTCTGAACTTTCCAAAGAGTGGGAATACATCAGAAATTTCCATGCAGGATGAAAACAGAATGGTACAAATAGAACAAGAGATGGAATCTTCAGGACTTGAAATCTGATTGGTTGTTGCGGCAAGAGGAGAACGATGGAATCTACAGCAAATTGAACAGTGGCCCCATAAAGATGTGCCCACATCTTAACCCTCAAACTTGTGAACACGACCTCATTTAGAATAGAGGTCTTTGCCATTGTGATTAAGTTAAGGATCTTGAGATCATTTTGGATATTTGTGTGGGCCTTAAATCCAATGAATGTCTTTATATGAGAAAGGCAAAGGGGTATTGGATACAGGACCAAGCAAAGATGTGGTTGCCAAAGCAGAAGTCAGAATAACTCAGTCATAAGTCAAGGGATGCCCATAGCTGCAAAGATTAAATTCTTGCCCTCAGTGCCCCACAAGGAGCACAGCCTTGTCAGATTATGGACTTCTGGTCTTCCGAACTGTGAGAATAAATCTTTATAAAGTCAGCCAACATTTTATAATCTGTTATAGCAGCCCCAAGAACCTAATACAGCCTTATTCCCACAAAACAGAAAAGTCAAGGAAAGAGGTTATTTCGATAAAGGGGCTTAGAAACTGATCATTATAATTTATGTGGACAAATCAATCACAGTCCATGGGACTAAAAACCAAGAAACTGAACAGAAAAAGCAGGGAAAATCTTTTCCTTTCTCATATCCTTGGCTTGCTATTATTTTGTCTCATTGTTTCTTTATGTGTGAGTTTCAAGAACTGGCTTTAGATGCACATCCTTATCCTACCTCCAGGGATTCTGATCATTTGGGCTGATGAGTCTAATACAGGTTTCTGCTGGGCATGGTGGTGCACACCTACAATCCTAGTACTTGGGAGGCTAAAACAGGAGCATCACAGGTTCAAGGCCAGCTCCTGGAACTCAGTGAGGCCCTCTGCAACTTAGTGAGACCCTGTTTCAAAATAAAAAGTAAAACAAACAAACAAACAAACAAAAAACCACCAGTCTAGGGGTATAGCTTGGAGGTAGAATGCCCCTGGGTTTTATTTCCAGTACCACAATAAATGAAATGAAATGAAATAAAATAAGATACAATAATGCAGGCTTCTTCAGGTGATCTTTTAACATGGGTCAGCAAGCTTTTCTGTAGAGGACCAGGTAGTAAATGTTTCAAGCTTTGTGGACCACCGAATCTCCATCACAGTGACTCAACTCTGCTATTGTAGCGCCAAAGCAGCCACTGACAATCCAAAAACAAATTACTGTGGCTGTGTTACAATAAAATTTTATTCATGCATACTGAAATTTGAATTTCATATAATTTTTGCTTGTCATGAAATATTATTCTTCTTTTGATTCTGTCCCCCCAACCATTTAGTGATGTACGAAAGCAGGTGGTGAGCCAGATTTGGTCCACGGGCCATAGTTTGCCAACCCTAGCTTTTACATGTTGCAGTTTGCAAATTGCTGCTTTAAATGTGTAGAACGGAGATTTCTCAAGCCAGTGGCATGCATGAACCAGCAGGAGAGAAAGGGGTAGGGGAAGAGCTGATACACTGAGATAACCCCCAGCATGCTGGCAGTCTCTTCTAAAACAGCTGCCCATGATGTGCCACCACACATACAAAAGGGTGTCACTCTTGGGGACAGGGTCCTTCAAGCATACGATAGGCTTAAAAATAAACAGAGGGTCATCATGCAGGAGTAGCAATAGGTAAATTCAGTTTATAGACCACAGTCTAGACAAGAAAGCCTGCTTTCCACTGTTTAATTCCACCCCCTTTTCTCCCACTGAAGAATGTCTGGAGAACGCAAAAGAGTAGGAGGAATGACAGAAATAGTCTCAAAGTCACTCTAATTTACAAGTCCTTCATAAAATTCAGTTTGTTAAATATAATTAGCAAGAAGTGACTTTTTAATACTCATTATGTTGGACTGTATACTGTGCCCCAGAAATATTAGGGAATTGCTACTTGGAGAATGGACAGTTCCTTCTCTGTCCCTGGGCAATCACCACTGTGATCTCTTCTGTGCTTCCAGCTCTGAGTCAGACCACCTGGGAGTTGTTTATTTGCGAGCCTACTCTACCTGGGTTAGAGTGCAAGCAAGTATGCAAAACACAAATCTATGACAGAACCAAGATTCAGTAAGATCTCAACAAGCTGGAACTCAGGGCTCAAAATAACAAGAGGAAATTTAACTAGGACAAATGTAATTATCTACATTTACATTTAAAGAGATTCAATTATAAAAGCGCAAGTTAGAGGAGAGAAGGCTTTAGGAGCAGCTGCTTGACGCTGCAGTTCACAGGATAAAGGCCTCAGGGATGTTTTTAACTACAGTCTCAACAAGAGCTAGTGAAAGGGGACTGCTAAAGTGTATAATATGATTTGGCTGTATTAATGCAATTACGATGTCCAGATGAATGTGAGTCCACTGTACTCTGAGATAATCAGATGAAATGTCGAGTCCTTCAGCAGTCTGGGCGTCAGGCTTTAAAAGGAATGGTAAAGTAAAATAGCAGAAACCGTATTCAGTGATGGGAAAGTAACCAGAGGAGGAGGAGGAGAACCATGGCAAGAAAGAGCCTGGAAAAAAGAATGGGTTTTATTGGGGATATTTGAAGGAGCTGGAGTCGCCAGGAGTGCTTTTAAGAAGCAATTCGAAATAAGAGATAAACCACATTTTGAAAGTTAAACTATAAAACCAAAGCACAATGGGCCAAAGTCATAAATACATATAGTCTGTGCATCTGGAAGCTCTCGAATCCAGGCCTGACAGTGACCAGTTGGAACACCATGTGAGGTTCAGCAGAGGTGTGTACGTTAAGAGGGAACAAGGATATAGGTAGGGGGACAGAGGTTCACAGCAAAAATGAGAGAAAAGTATAGAGAATTCCTATTTCTCTCACCCCCATCCATGTACAACTTCGACCACTACCAACATCCTGCACTAGAGCAGTTCATTTGTTAGAATTGAAGAACCTACTCTGAGACATCACCATCACCTAGAGTCCATACTTTATGCTAGGATCACTCTTGATGTTACAGTTTATTTGTTTTGTAGTACTGGGGATTGAACTCGGGGACATTCTAACTCTGAAATACAACCCAGCCCTATTTTTTTTGTTTTGAATCAGGGTCTCATTAGGTTACTAAGAGTAGTGCTACATTGCTGAAGCTGTCCTTGAACTTGAGATCCTGTCTCAGCCTCCCAAGTACTGGGATAACATGCCTGCCTATTATGGGTTTTGACACATGTATAATTACATAATTCAACATTTCTCTTTTTTTCCTCCTTTCCCTCCTGTTCTTTGGAAGGTCAATAAGAGCAGCCAGGAGAGAAGTGGAAAGTTATGTTCTCGCTCTTTTAGGTGGGAGTATTTACATAAATTGTTAGGAATTCTTCTGCACAAGAAAGTTCTCCATTTTATCCTCTATCAAATCACTTATCTCAGTATTAACTCATGAATATTTATTTTATAGTTTGCTTTAAAACCCCAAATTATTTCATTCTGTTGCTTAAATTGTCCCAGCTTTAGCCATTGGGAGCTCTTTGGGACTTGTGCTTCTTTGACATGCCCATATCAATGAAATTTTTTTTTACTTCCTCATCTCTGGAATTACAAGATTCAAGATTATCCAGGCTCATATTATATATTTGCTTTATCAGTCCTAGAATCAATTACTTTTCTAAGACTCATTTCTTACTAGAGAAAGGTATTAAAAACCAAGATGTGAGCCGGGCGTGGTGGCGCACGCTTGTAATCCCAGCATTCGGGAGGCTGAGACCGGAGGATCCGGGTTCGCTGCCAGCCTCAGCTACCTAGTGAGGCACTCTGCAACTTAGTGAGACCCGGTTTCAAAATAAAGAATAAAAAATAGGGCTGGGGGTATAGCTCGGAGGTAGAATGCTTCTGGGTTCAATCCCCAGTACCGCAAAAAAAAAAAAAAAAACAACAAAAAAAACCCAAGATGTGGGTTCTAGGTGCTCTTGCTACTGGGGTGTTGCTGCTTCTAGTGTACCTTGGCTCACAGAGTAAGAATATATATATGGAGTATACTAACTCATATGTACACATATCTGTAAACATGCGATACTTTTCATGTGAACTTCTTAAGTGCTGAGTTACAGTCAGTCATCTGGTCAACCTTGAAGAACTATAGCTTCTGTGTCTGCCTAGAGTCTACTTGCTTTTACTTCTTTAATTTATATTCAGATTTCATCTTATGCCAGTTAGAATGGCACTCATCAAGAGTATATAAAATTACCAATCCCAATCTCAAAGACATGTATGGAGATGAGGAGGGAAGGGATGGGACTCGGAGGGAAATGCTCCAAGAGTTGTGGGCATGTGTGTTTCTATTATTCTTATATCCCACTATGACGTTTAATTGCAATGCCCCAAATAAAATAAAAATACAAACAATAAATGCCAGAAAAGATGTGGGGGAACAAGGAACACCTATACATTGTTGGTGGAACTGAAAATTAATATAACCATTATGAAAATCAGTATGGAGATTCCTTAAGACTAGGAACAGAACTACCACGAGACCCAGCTATACTACTCATTGGCATTTGTTCAAAAGAACTAAAGTTAGAATACTATAGAGGTATTTTCATAACAATGTTTATAGCAGCACAATTCATAATAACCATTTTGGAACCAGTCTAGATGTCCATCAGTAGATGAATGGATGGTATAGATATACAATGGAGTTTTACTTAACTGTAAAGATGAACAAAATTATGTCATTTGCTGGTAAGTGGATAGATCTTGAAAACATAATGCTCAGTGAAATAAGTAAAATTCAGAAAGTCAAGGGATGTACAGTTTTATCTCATATGTGGAAGCTAGAAACTAAAGAAATAAAAAAGAGAGACCTCATGAAAATAAGAAGGGAGATCAGTAAAACAGAAGTGGATGGAGAGGGGAGAGAGGAGAGATATAAAAGGGGAAGGAACTGGGGAAAAAATTGACCAAATTATGTTATCTGTCTGTATAAATATAATATCATGAATCCCAGGTTTATGTATAGTTATAAGGCACCAGCAAAAATGCTCTGCTATACTACCTCCTTTTCTTTAAACTTCCACAGGAATGTTTAGACTGAAGAAGATATGCAGAAAGGATATGACAACTGCATTTAAATATGAGTAACCAGAGTCAGTCATGTAAGTCATACGGAAGAAAATTTGGAGTTAATATAAGAAAAAAATATGTAAAAGTCAGAACTCGATTGTAAAAAGGAATAGGTTGGTCTTATAAAGTCATAAACTCTGTATAACAAACAGGTTTGTTCAGAGACTGGACCACCATTGGATTTCCTGGATACTGTGATGGAAATTGCTGTACTGGGTCATAGACTGCACTCACTGACAGTCGAGATATTTGGCTTTTGCTGAGCTATACCCCTAGGAACAATATTTATTTATTATTATTTTGGTGGTGCTAGAGATTGAACACAAGGACATTCTATCTCCAAGCTACACCCCCATTACTATTTTATTTTATTTGAGAATGTTTTATTTAGCCTAAATTCTTTTTTTTTAATTGGTGCATTGTAATCATACATCTTTGTTAGGTCTATTTTATTTTTTATTTGGAAACAGGGTCTCATTAAGTTGCTGAGAGCCTTGCTATGTTCCTAACGCAGGCTTCAACCTGTGATCCTCCTGTCTCAGCCTCCCAAGTATTGGGATTACAAGCATGCACCACCATGCCAGCCACATTAAAAAAATAAAAATATTACCCTGTAATAAGAGCTGCTTTAAAAAAAATGGTCTTATATGCTAAACTCATGTGCAAAGATCAGGATTTATTATCAAGAAATGAATAAGAATTCTGATTGTTATCATACAAAAGGAACACATTTTTAGTAAGTCACCATTAGTTGTTAAACACAGTAGTAAAATATACTAAGGAGCAGAAGAAGCTTGTTTTTACTGAATAAGTGTGATTGAAGTAGAGGTGGATAGTATACACTTTAATTGCTAAGATTATGGCAAATATTTGAACCATTGCAATAACCTCATGCAGAGAAAAGATTTTGAGTACTATTTTACATCTGCTGTACTCTGTGCGCTAGTTTATCTGATGGGAAGTTTCTGGGATAATGTCCAAGGAAATTAGGCAATTCAGAACACCTTTTTCAGAAAAACTGCCAGGTTCTCTCTCTTTTTATCTCCCTATTTCCTCAAAAATTATGCACATGGGAGCGCATGTGTGTACAGGCACATTTGTACATGCACATGTGTGTGGACACAGGCACACACATTTTCATTCTCCTTAAACAAGTGACAATGGTCTAATCATGTCACCAACAACCCAGGCATTCTCACTCAGAAGACGATATCACAAATCTCCAGAACAGTCAGGAGATGAAAGAGCTTCCCTCAGTAAAAGAGCCTTGGCATCATGTGGCAGTAACTACATTTTTAACGTGTACCTCTATTTTTATAAGCTAAGCAGAATGAAATCATCAGGAATTTAAACAAAAGGATGTATTCAACTAGTTTTTTTTTTTAAACACCAATTGCCTTGTGTTTCCCCTTCTCAGTATATTTTCTGTTGACAAGGATTACAGCTCAGTTCCACTCTCCCTCACTCTCCCCTGTTTCTGGGGTCAGTGGCATAAGACTAACTTAGATCATCAATTCACAAGGCCACTTGCAATTGAAAATGTCTGATAAGTACTACCAATATGTCAAAAGAAGAAAAACAAAAGAATTTCTTTTTAAAAATTATCTTGTATAAAATCTTAATTACAATAAGTTTTCCACAAAAAAAATGCCCACTCTGATAAGAGGCGAGAACAGTTTCTTTGCCATATTGTAGCCATAATGATTCAGCAGGCTCCTATTTTCCCATATTAGCAGGATTTCAAGAATATTTGCAAATTTCAAAATCAAAACACCAGGCAGCATGAATTTATGACACATTTTATTTTTATTAATAAAATTCCACACATCAGAATTTTGTGCAATATTCAGTGACATAATAAAAAATGTTGGAACAATTAAAATAGCTGAATGCTTTTATAAACACAAAAGGGAAAACAAAACAAAAAATGAAACTTCATTTTCTTCAACCAAACTCATTTCTAACTTATAAAAATCTAGCAAATGCTGTTGTTGGGTTACTCTTTTTTGTTAAGCCTGTAAAATTCATAACTTTTAACAAATCATGAAGAAAAAATAATAAATGAAGTAGAATTACAGACACTATCAGCTTCCAACTCTAGAGCAAACCTCCCTTCCTTTCTTACTAACAGACTATTTGGTTTATTTGGAATGGCTTCAATTGTGCTGGGACCAGGCCCAGCTAAAATATTACTTTAAAAATATCTCAGGTGATTCTAATGTGCAGGTCAGGCTGAAACTCCTCGGGCTAAAGTGATAGGGACTGAGCCTTTAGCTGGACCTTGGGGACAGGCAGGACTAGATCAATGCAGAGAAGGAAGGTGAGTATCAGAAGGGAAAATGAGGGATAAGGAAGGAATGACTAAAGGCAAAGAACGGCTATGAACAGCAGCGATGGTGGATTAGAAAGGTATGGGAACTAAAACAGAAAGCACCTGCATAAATATAGACACACGTAAGATGAGGCAAGTGTAGACTCTTTAACCATAGTAGAAGATGGATAGTTATAGGTAAGAAAGTAAGCGAGCGGCAAGCGCACTAGTGGAAGGCACAGGCAGGAGCAAGGAAGAGTGTCCGTGCAGGTTGTGGGAAACTGCAGGGCCACCTGACAGCTAGGCGGCAGAAGTCCCAGGATGAAATGATGGCCCAGGCCTGAGTGGAGCCATGCCAGGGAAAGTGGGCATTTGGGGTGGGAAGAGATTAGGGCACAAAACTAAAGTTATTGGAAGATGCTCTGGGACACCAAACGAGGAGGGCAACATAGGAAGAGGGAACACTGAAGGAAACATAGAGTTAACTAAAAATCCAGGTTGAGAGACCCTGGCAAAAGGGGAAAGAAATGCACATCACAGGGCCCACGTCTCGGGGCGGGAAGGGTGAGTGGAGGGCAGGACCCACACAGAATTGAGGATGTAGCAACTGGCTGGAGGTAAGGGGGAAACCGGGAATAAAGCAGGGTCAGCTGATGTGGAGCTTATGTCGTAAATGCATGAAGTCCTTACAGCTCATCAAGAGAAAAAAAGGACTGAAGTTCTGCCTGACATGTTCTGGTAGGAACAAGAGGAGAGCCTGGAATGTAAAAGAGCATTTTCCATGTGTAAACCTACTTACATTTTTTAGGCACAAGAGGGTAATTAGCAAGGACATCCTGCTCACACTGCACTTGTGAGAGAAAAGTATATAAAGGTGAGGTAGAGCTGACCATGGTGGCACATGCCTATAATCCCAGTACTTGGGGTGCTGAGACAGGAGGATTGCAGGTTCAAAGCCAGCCTCAGCAACTTAGTGAGACCCTGCTTTAAAATAAAAAATAAAAAAGCTGGGGGTGGAGCTTAGAGGTAGAATGCTTCTAGGTTCAATCCCCAGTCCCCAAATAATAAGAAAAAAATGAAGTGGAATAATAGTGAACATATAGCTAGTGTAGTCTCTATCCCTGGAGATCCCTAAGTAAACGGCAGAATCTGTCCAAAAAAAGGGGGTGGGGGTGGGGGGAAGAGACCTCCATCTCTAATCAAAGCAGGTGAGAAACGCAGGGTTCAGAGACATGCATGATCGCAAGAGGGGGCTGTCCCAGGCGGAGGAAATGCCTGGAACCTTGGTGGCTCCCACACAGCATTCTTACCAAGAGAATGTCTGCTAAATCAGCCTGTGGGAACCACGGTCTCATTAGGAGCCTCTGACTTGTTGGAGAAAATGACTCACTGAGCTTCCCTGTTCCAAAAGTGACTCCTACCTACACATACTGGAATGCTTCCTTGCTCTGCAGGGAGAATGAGTCCAGGTTGCTGCTGACTCCTCTCCTCCCTGTTCACAGTTATCTGGGCTAGAGGAATGTGGTACCATTGTGAGCAAGGAGAGCTTGGAGGGAAGCAAGTCTTATGGGAGAAGGAAGGAGCAAGGGAGTGACAGGTTCAACTAGACTGGACAAACTGGAGATATTCCCAGGACATCCAGGAAGAACGATGGGAGTAGAGCCTTGGAAAGGTCAGGGTGGACTGAATGTTGGGAATTCGCTCACAGATGGGGTGCCAGTCCATGAGAACAGAGCTCACAAATGTTTGCTGAATGACTAGAAAAAGAAAATTAGAAGGCAGGGTTCACATCTTCTGTAAGATAGGAAACAGATTAAAGATCCAGAAAAGAGTACTCAAAGTTTCAGTACTATGAAAGCAGAAGAAAAAGATTTAAGATGGTCCTATTTTTACCTGTTAGATTGATGAAGATTTTAAATGAAGGACAAAACTGACCAGGTCCTATGAGCTGGTAGGAGTGTAATTACTGGTGGGAATGCAAA
>PVLC010044873.1:0-11571 GCA_004027655.1 Graphiurus murinus | reverse complement strand
TTCCTGCTCATGCTGTGCTCTATTGGCCGCCACTATCCGGGCTTCGAAACCGATATCCACGGCGCGAAACGCGATGAAGATGGGGTGTACTGGGTTCGAGTCTTAAAAAATGACTAAGCGCTTGCGCAATAATGAACTGAGCGAGTAACGTTGTTGGCTTCAACAGGAGGAGTGGTACCATGCTGGGTTTAAAACGGGTTCACCATATCGCTATCATTGCGACGGATTATGCGAAGAGTAAAGCGTTTTACTGCGACATCCTGGGGTTCACCCTGCAGGGGGAGTTTTATCGCGCAGAGCGTGATTCCTGGAAAGGCGATCTGGCGCTGAATGGTGAATATGTCATTGAACTGTTTTCATTCCCGTTTCCTCCCTCGCGTCCGAGTCGCCCCGAAGCCTGCGGGTTACGCCATCTGGCGTTTAGCGTCGATGATGTCGATGCTGCTGTGGCTCATCTTGAGGCGCACGGTGTGCCTTGTGAAGGGGTTCGTATCGACCCTTTTACCGGTAAGCGTTTCACCTTTTTTAACGATCCGGACGGGCTGCCGCTGGAGATTTATCAGCAGTAATTCTTGTCAGCGCGTGTTCTGGCGGGTAACGTGCCGAACACGCTTTCCTCAGTTAGTACTCTCATGATGATGATCCCGGACATTGCGCACACGCTTCAGCCGCACCGCCATTTTTTAGTGGCCTTTAGCGGCGGGCTGGATTCGAGCGTGCTTTTGTATCGCCTGGTGCTCTGGCGCGAGCAGGATCCCACCGTTCGCCTGAGGGCGATACATATTCACCACGGGCTCAGCGCCAACGCCGACGACTGGGTGGCGCACTGCCAGCAAATGTGCCAGCAGTGGCAGGTGCCGCTTCTGGTAGAGCGGGTCGCGCTCGCCGATGAGGGGTTGGGAATTGAGGCTCATGCGCGCCAGGCGCGCTACCAGGCATTTCGTTCGGCGTTGGCGCCCGGCGAAACGCTGGTGACCGCGCAGCATCTTGATGACCAGTGCGAAACCTTCCTGTTAGCCCTTAAGCGGGGAAGCGGCCCTACCGGGCTCTCGGCGATGGCCGGCGAGTCCGATTTTGCCGGGACGAAACTGCTGCGCCCGCTGCTTCACGAAAGCCGTGACTCCCTCCATCAGTGGGCGATGGCCCGTCAGCTCAGCTGGATTGAAGACGAAAGCAACCAGGATGACGCTTACGATCGCAACTTTCTCCGCCTGCGGATTCTCCCGCTGCTTCATGCTCGCTGGCCGCACTTTGCCGAGGCCGTGGCGCGCAGCGCCAGCCTGTGCGGCGAACAGGAACAGCTGCTGGATGAAATGCTGGCCGCCGAGCTGGCAACGCTGGTTGCTGAGGACAGTTCGTTAACTATCGCTCCGTTGACGACTATGAGCGCGCCTCGGCGGGCCGCGCTGCTGCGCCGCTGGCTGGCTGGGCTCAATGCGCCAATGCCTTCGCGCGAGGTGCCGGAGCGTATCTGGCGTGAAGTGGCGATGGCGCGCGAGGATGCGTTTCCCTGTTTGCGCCTTGGCCCGTTTACCGTTCGCCGCTACCAGCAGCGTCTGTACTGGGTGAGATATATTCCAGGCCAGAGTGAGACAATGCTGGAGTGGCGCGATACTGCCAGCCCGCTGCCGTTGCCTGACGGTCTCGGCGAGCTGAGCTTACTGTCCGGCGGGCCATTACGCGGGCCGCGCGAGGGAGAAGCCGTTACTATTCGCTTTCGTGCCAGCGGTAATCTGCATATCGTGGGTCGCAACGGTGGTCGCAAGCTGAAAAAAATCTGGCAGGAGCTGGGCGTTGCGCCCTGGCGGCGCGATACGACTCCGCTACTGTTCTATGGCGAAACGCTTATTGCCGCCGCCGATGGTCTGTTTATTACCGTCGATGGGAAAGTTCAGGAAAGTGAAGGCTTACAGATGAGATGGAGGAAAACGGGCGGCTAGGCCACCCGTTTTGATTCAGGACTCGCTAACGACTACCGTACCGATTTGCGGATGGCTGAAGCTGGCGATTTTATCCAGGCGCAGTTCGCGGACGTTCCCGGCGAGCTCTACGACCAGATACTCGATATTTTTGCGCGAGATAAGATCGTTGGCCTTCGCTTGCAGCTGTTCGCCATCTTTGAGCTCCAGCGCCAGGACCAGATGGTGCTGACAGGCAAGTTCGAGGTTGTCATAATCATCGCAATTGATGGGTTGATAAGTATCATTCATTGACATAATCGCTCACCAGTAAGTTTGCCGCCGCATATGCGGCCTTTTCCCTGACTGACTCAGCAAGGGCCTGATCCGCCGCAACCTCATTCAATACTTTCAACACGCAACCTAGCGCATCCGGGATATACCCAAGGTCCCCGCTGGCTATTTCCGCATACCGCTTGCGTATTAACTCACAATATTTTTCCACATGCCCTCCTGTCAGCATTCTGACTTAACCGTGGGATGTAAGTTTAAGCCTACGAAGATAAACTCTGTTTAGCAAGGTGACTATACCATAGTCATTTAAGCAATATCAGCAGGATGAGAGGCGATCCGTCGATTGCTGACAGCCTTTTGCCGTCAGTTTCGCTACAATGTACGCCATTTTTATCAGGAGTAGAGTCATGGCGCTGAAAGCGACGATTTATAAAGCGACGGTGAACGTAGCCGACCTGGACCGCAACCAGTTTCTGGATGCCAGTTTGACGCTTGCCCAGCATCCGTCGGAAACCCAGGAGCGCATGATGCTGCGCCTGCTGGCGTGGATTAAATACGCCGACGAGCGTCTGCAGTTTACCCGCGGTTTATCTTCCGACGATGAAGCGGAACTCTGGCTGCTTAACGATCATCTGGGCGTGGATCTTTGGATTGAACTGGGGCTACCGGACGAGCGGCGAATTAAAAAAGCCTGCTCGCGGGCCCAGCAGGTGGCGCTGTTCGCCTATAATAGTCGGGCGGCAGAAATCTGGTGGCAGCAAAACCAGAACAAAATGGCTCAGTTTTCGAAGCTGACGGTGTGGTATTTGGATGATACTCAGCTGGCGCAGCTCAGCGCTTTTGCCGATCGGACCATGTCGCTGCAGGCGACCATCCAGGACGGCGCTATCTGGTTATCTGACGCTAAGAATAATCTGGAAATTCATTTAACGGCCTGGCAAACACCCGCATGATTACGATTAGCCGCAGCGTCGCGATTGCGGAGGACGAGATTTCACTTTCCGGCATACGCGCGCAGGGAGCGGGCGGTCAGCACGTGAATAAGTCCTCAACGGCCATTCATTTGCGCTTTGATATTAAAGCCTCGAGCCTGCCTGACTATTATAAGGAACGTCTGCTTACCGCCAGCCACCACTTAATTTCTGCCGAGGGTGTGGTTATCATTAAGGCTCAGGAATATCGCAGCCAGGAAATGAATCGTGAAGCGGCAATTGCGCGTCTGGTTGCCCTAATACAAGAATTAACCGCAGTGCAGAAGAGCCGCCGGGAGACGCGACCAACCAGGGCCTCAAAAGAGCGCCGACTGGCTTCAAAGACGCAAAAATCCTCAGTTAAAGCGCTGCGTGGAAAGGTTCGCCAGTAAGAATATGGCGAACCGGTGGAATGGATGATAAGGAATTTACAGTGAAGAAAATCGTATTTTCAGTCGTGGCGGCCTGTTCGCTCTTTGCCCTGTTCGGCTGTAACCATCGTACGGAAATGGAAACGTTACAGCCGGCGCCGATGGAAGAGCTAAAACCGATGCAGCAGAGCTGGCGCGGCGTGCTGCCGTGCGCCGACTGCGAAGGGATTGAAACCTCGCTCTTTCTTGAGAAAGACGGCACCTGGGTGATGAATGAACGATATCAGGGCGTTAGCCGCGAACCTTCCTCTTTTGCTTCATATGGTACCTGGGCGCGCACGGCTGATAAGCTGGTGCTGACCGACAGCAAAGGCGAGAAGTCTTATTATCGGGCGAAGGGCGATAAGCTGGAAATGCTCGATCGCGACGGTAATCCCATCGAGTCGACGCTGAACTATACGCTTGAATCAGTCAAAGCCAGCCTGCCCATCACGCCAATGGCGATGCGCGGAATGTACTTCTATATGGCGGATGCGGCGACCTTTACCGATTGCGCGACCGGCAAGCGAGTGGCTGTCGCCAATAATGCTCAGCTCGAGCGTGATTATGCCGCTGCGCGCGGTACGGATACTCGACCGGTGCTGCTGGTGGTTGAGGGGCACTTTACGCTGGAAGCGAATCCGGATTCGGGAGCGCCGGTTAAAGTTCTGGCGGTGGATTCACCCGGCAAGTTTTATCAAAAAGAAGACTGCAATTCTCGTTAATTAATTGAGTCCTACGAGGCGGCTTGTCTTGATATAAATTCCCAATTTAAGATGCCCGATATACTGCAATTGTGTTTCGGGCTTAAAGTTTGCCACATCCCCCTCACGCATATGAAGCAGGTCTGATGGGCTAATCCAGCCCGGTTGAGCCAGGGGCAGCGGGTGTCCGGCCTTCGCGAAGGCATCGCTGACAAACTCCGAACAAAACCACATTTTTTTGTCCCCGGATGCTGCATCGCTCAGCTGGGCTTTGGCCAGACCGTTCACGCACTGCTGGCGGAAATCTTTTGAGAAGGGATTCAGGGTGCATAGCTGTTTGGTGACCATAAAGGGCACAAATTCAATAATGCCGCGATAGTTATAGGCGCTGTTTCTGTTTTTATAGGCGAAATTTTTAATGCCAGCGGCCTGTTGCGGCGTGAGGTCAGGCGCTCTTAGGGCAAACAGCTTATCGCTGTGCTGCATCGCTTGCCGGAGAGGCACAACCTGCACCCCAGCGCCGGTTGCCTCTGCAACCTGGTTATCACCGATATAGATAGCGACATGGCTAACGGAGGATGTGCTAAGAGCACGAATCCCCAGGGACGTCACGCCAATGCTGGAAGAGAAAAGGAGATCGCCGGGGAGCAGATCTTGTGCGTTAATTTCAGTCAGCGTGTTATTAGCCACCGAGCTCTGGCGCTGAAGTTTAATCGCCCATTGCTGCGATGGTTGCTTAATAGTGGAAGCGGAAGGCACGGACCGGCTGACGTCTACCGTGCAGGCAGAAAGTAAGAACGATACGGGAAAAAGCAGGACATGATTAGCCCGTCGTTTAGCCATGATTACAATCCTTGTAAAAAAGAGGCTCTGAAACCAGAGCCTCTTTTGGCGTTAACCTTTAATTTGTTGTACCAGGTAATTCACGATATCGCCGGTTTTAATCAGCTGTTTCTCGCCGCTGCGGCGATATTTATATTCAATATCGTCGTTGTCGAGGTTACGGTCGCCCAGCACGATGGTATGCGGAATTCCGATAAGCTCCATATCGGCGAACATCACGCCCGGACGCTCTTTACGGTCATCCATCAGCACTTCAATGCCCAGCGCGGTTAGCTCAGCATACAGCTTCTCAGCCAGCTCCTGCACGCGATAGGATTTGTGCATGTTCATCGGCAGAATCGCAACCTGGAACGGGGCGATAGCTTCCGGCCACAAGATCCCGCGCTCGTCAAAGTTCTGCTCAATGGCTGCCGCCACCACGCGAGTCACCCCGATACCGTAGCAGCCCATAGTCAGGATCTGATTACGGCCATCCTCGCCCTGTACGGAGGCTTTCATCGCTTCAGAGTACTTGGTACCCAGCTGGAAGATGTGGCCCACTTCGATACCGCGTTTAATCAACAGCGTGCCTTTACCGTCCGGGCTCGGGTCACCGGCCACTACGTTACGGATATCTGCCACTTCAGGAGTGGCGACGTCGCGATCCCAGTTGATGTCGAAGTAGTGTTTACCGTCAATGTTCGCGCCCGCGGCGAAATCGCTCATGGCGGCAACGGTACGGTCAATAATCACCGGAACAGGCATATTAACCGGGCCAAGAGAACCGGGACCCGCTTTCACCAGCGCGCGAATCTCTTCTTCGGTTGCGAAGGTCAGCGGGCTGGCGACCTGCGGCAGTTTTTCCGCTTTGACTTCGTTCAGTTCATGATCGCCGCGAACCAGCAGGGCTATCAGCGGATACTCACTGTCTTCTACTGCTTTTACCAGCAGGGTTTTCACGGTTTTCTCAATCGGCAGATTGAACTGCTCGACCAGCTCGGCGATGGTTTTAGCGTCAGGCGTATCGACCAGGGTCATTTCCTGCGTGGCGGCCGCGCGCGGCTCTTTCGGCGCAACGGCTTCGGCGAACTCAATATTGGCCGCGTAGTCAGAAGAGTCAGAGAAAATGACGTCATCTTCACCGCTCTGCGCCAGTACCTGGAATTCGTGAGATGCGCTGCCGCCGATAGAACCGGTGTCAGCCTGTACCGCGCGGAAATCCAGCCCCATACGGCTGAAGATTTTGCTGTACGCGGCGTACATCGCGTCGTAGGTCTCCTGCAGCGATTCCTGAGAGGTATGGAAAGAGTAAGCATCTTTCATCAGGAATTCACGGGAACGCATTACGCCGAAACGCGGGCGAACTTCGTCACGGAATTTGGTCTGGATCTGATAGAAGTTCAGCGGCAGCTGTTTGTAAGAGCTCAGCTCATTACGAATCAGGTCGGTGATGACTTCTTCATGAGTCGGGCCGAGTACGAACGGACGTTCGCCACGGTCAGCAATACGCAGCAGTTCCGGGCCGTACTGTTCCCAACGACCACTCTCTTGCCACAGCTCAGAGGGCTGAACTACCGGCATTAACACCTCGATTGCACCGGCGTTGTTCATCTCTTCACGCACGATGTTTTCGACTTTTTTCAGGACGCGCACGCCGGTCGGCAGCCAGGTATATAACCCAGAGGCCAGCTTGCGGATCATCCCGGCGCGCAGCATCAGCTGGTGGCTGATAACCTCGGCGTCGGCAGGTGTCTCCTTCAGAGTGGAGAGCAGGTATTGGCTAGTACGCATGTTGTTACGGTTCCATTTGGACGATCGATACAGGCTGGAGGCCAGCCTGACACAAAAAAGTGGTTTAGTTTACCAGTGTGGCAAAGATGCCAAAAGAGAGGAGAATAAAATTAGCGTGCTTCGAGAGAAAAGACTTCAAAACCGGACGAAATCACCCGCCAGCGCACGTTAAAATCCAGCAGCCAGACGGCGTAGGTTTTTCCCGGCTCCTCTTCTTTGCGGTATGCCGGTCGCGGATCCTGCGCCAGAACTTCGCTAATAAACGACTTAAGACGAGGATAGCGTCGCTCCAGCGTTAAAATTTGCGCTTCTGTATCCGGCGTGAAACTCACCGCTACTTCCGCCCCTGGAGCCTCCTGAGCATAGCTTGCGCTGGCATCCGGCAGTGCTTCGGCAAAGGGCAGGTAAGGTTTGATATCCACGACCGGCGTTCCATCTACCAGGTCCAGGCTGCCTAACTCAAGCACGACGTGTTCTTTCTGGCAGCGAATACCTTTTAGCTCGACCAGAGACATACCGATTGGATTAGGACGAAAGGTCGAACGGGTAGCGAATACGCCCATTCGCGCGTTACCGCCGAGGCGGGGAGGGCGGACGGTAGGACGCCAGCCGCCTTCCATGGTCTGATGAAACACAAACAGGACCCACAGATGGCTGAAATTTTCCAGGCCGCGTACGGCATCGGCCTGGTTATAGGGAGGCAAAAGGTGTAATTCGCCGCCGCCGTTTTTAACCAGCCCGGGCTGGCGGGGAACGGCAAATTTTTCTTTATAGGGCGAGCGAATAACGCCTATCTGCGCAAACTGAAAAGCACTCATTGCGCCGTAACGTTAAGCGCTGATCCCAGGCAAACGGCCTGGCGGTAGCAGCCCGGGGTTCCGCTGGTCACTTCGCAGCGGTGCAGCAGCACAGCGTTGGCTTTCATTCTTGCCGCATTAATCTGCATACGCTTGCGAGCCGTCGGGATATTGGGCGGAGAGTCTTGATTAGAGGCCTGACATGATTCACCGGTGACTTCACCCAGTTCGCGGAAAGGTTTACCCACCAACTCTGTTGCATCGGTATAGATTCTTACCGGGGCCGGGCGCGTCGCTTTCGGTTTGGCCGGTTCCGATTTGGCTGGCTGAGTGACCGTACTTTGCACAGGTTCGACTGGCGATCTGCTTAGCATGGAACAACCGCTTAACATGAGTGCTAACAAACAGACCGGTAAAGCACGCATAGTATTTCCTCAATAAATAATAAAACAGGGCGCTATTGAATCAGGTGCTTGCATAAATGACAAGACGGGCATAAGCCCGTCCTGAATGATATTACGCTGAGAATAGATTACCAGCCTTTCACCGCGCCGCCGTTAAAGATTTTGTTGGCTGCTTCGTAAACTTCGTCACTCTGGTAAGCCTGAACAAATTTCTTAACATTTTCCGCATCTTTGTTGTCTTCGCGAGCGACAATCAGGTTCACGTACGGAGACTCTTTACCTTCGACAAAAATACCGTCTTTTGCCGGGGTCAGGCCAATCTGGCTGGCGTAGGTGGTATTAATAACCGCCAGGGCGATCTGCGCATCATCCAGAGAGCGCGGCAGCTGCGGGGCTTCCAGCTCAACAATTTTCAGGTTTTTCGGGTTTTCAATAATATCCAGTGAGGTTGGCAGCAGACCAACGCCTTCTTTCAGTTTGATCAGACCAACCTGCTGCAGCAGCAGCAGAGATCGGCCAAGGTTGGTTGGATCGTTAGGAATGGCGACCTGCGAGCCCGGCTGCAGCTCATCCAGCGATTTGATTTTTTTCGAGTAACCGGCAATGGGATAGACAAACGAGTTGCCGACGGAAACCAGCTTGTAGCCGCGGTCTTTAATCTGCTGGTCCAGATACGGTTTATGCTGGAAGGCATTAACGTCAATATCGCCTTTGCTCAGCGCTTCGTTAGGCAGCACGTAATCGTTGAAGGTAACCAGTTCAACATCGAGGCCGTATTTATCTTTTGCTACTTTCTGCGCAACCTCAGCAACCTGCTGTTCCGCGCCGACGATCACGCCGACTTTGATGTGGTTTGGATCCTTTTCGTCCTGACCGCAACCCACCAGCGCCAAAGAACCGATTAACGCGCCGACTGCCGCAAAGGTTTTGAAATTAAAGGCCATGTTATTTCCTTCCTGTAAGATTCTGTATTGTGTGTGATGTTATTTGTGAGTCACAGCCCGGACGATACGATCGCCAGAGAATTGAATTAAATAAACCAGAATAACCAGCAACACCAGCACGGTATTCATTACCGTTGCATTGTAGCCGATATAACCGTACTGATAGCCAATCTGTCCCAGGCCGCCGGCACCGACGGCACCGCCCATGGCGGAATAGCCAACCAGCGTGATAAGGGTAATCGTTGCCGCATTCACCAGACCCGGAAGCGCTTCCGGCAGAAGAACCTTACGCACGATCTGCATCGGCGTTGCGCCCATCGCGCGGGATGCTTCGATAAGGCCGGTTGGGATCTCCAGCAGGGCGTTTTCCACCATGCGGGCGATAAACGGCGCGGCGCCAACCGTCAGCGGGACAATGGCAGCCTGCAGGCCAATCGACGTGCCAACAATCACGCGAGTGAATGGGATCATCCACACCAGCAGGATAATAAAAGGAATCGAACGGAAAATGTTCACCACCGCCGAAAGCGTGCGGTAGAGCTTCGCATTAGCGACAATTTGCCCGGGACGGGTGACGTACAGCAGCACGCCGACCGGCAGGCCAAGAACAAAACCGAAGAAGCCGGAGACAAACGTCATGGCCAGCGTTTCCCATACGCCGCGAACCAGCAGCCAGATCATTGGTTCAGACATATCCCAGTACCTCTACTTTTACATGATGTTCCTGCAACCAGGCGATCGCGGCCTGGGTATCTTCCTGCGAGCCGTGCATCTCGGTCAGCATGATGCCGAACTTGACGCCGCCCGCGTAATCCATCTGCGCGCTAATAATGTTGTTATTCACATTAAAACGACGGGCAGTCTCCGAAAGCAGCGGGGCATCTACGGAATGACCGGTAAACTCCATGCGCAGCATAGGCACGCTATCGGCAAGAGCCTCAGGTTTAAGGCGGGCCTGATAATCATCCGGGATATCAAGGTGCAGCGTTGACTGGATAAACTGCTGCGCCAGAGGCGTTTTGGGATGAGAGAACACCTCGCTCACCGTATCCTGCTCAATAAGCTGGCCGTTGCTGATAACGGCAACGCAATCACAGATGCGTTTAACGACATCCATTTCGTGGGTAATCAGCAAAATCGTCAGGCCCAGGCGACGGTTGATATCCTTCAGCAGTTCCAGAATCGAACGCGTAGTGGCCGGGTCCAGCGCGCTGGTGGCTTCGTCGCAGAGCAGGACTTTTGGATTGCTCGCCAGCGCACGGGCGATGGCCACGCGCTGCTTTTGCCCGCCGGAGAGATTCGCCGGATAGCTATCGTGTTTATCTCCCAGACCGACGAGATCCAGCAGCTCGGTCACCCGACGCTTGATTTCATCTTTAGAGGTATTGTCGAGCTCCAGAGGCAACGCCACGTTACCGAACACGGTACGTGAGGCAAGCAGGTTAAAGTGCTGGAAAATCATGCCAATCTGGCGGCGAGCGCGAGTCAGCTCTTTTTCTGAAAGCGCCGTCAGCTCCTGGCCGTCGACCTGGACGCTGCCCTGCGTTGGACGTTCAAGCAGGTTAACGCAGCGGATTAACGTACTTTTACCCGCGCCGGAAGCGCCGATGACGCCATAAATTTGTCCGGCAGGAACATGCAGGCTGACATCGTTCAGCGCCTGTATGCTGCGGTTCCCCTGCTGGAACACTTTGGTGATATTCGAAAGTTTAATCATCAGTTATTTATTATCATTTAGCCGTTTGCCGTGGCATTTTCTTCTGCCGTGTCCAGGCGATGCCTGTCAATGAAATGGATGTTAAGGCATCCAGACGTCTAAATCAATCTGACTCTGTATAATGAGCACTTTCTTGCGTCCGGAAACATGCGATACTAGGCGAATTAGCCTTTATCAGGAGCAAACCGGTGGCAATGTCAGTACCCGCAATTTTTCTTGACCGTGATGGCACGATTAATGTCGATCACGGATACGTCCATGAAATCGACAATTTTGAATTTATCGATGGCGTCATTGACGCGATGCGTCAATTAAAGGTGATGGGCTATGCGCTGGTGCTGGTGACCAACCAGTCCGGTATCGCCCGCGGCAAGTTTACTGAAGAGCAGTTTGAAACGCTGACGGAGTGGATGGACTGGTCGCTGGCCGATCGCGGCGTTGACCTGGATGGCATCTATTATTGTCCTCACCATCCGCAGGGAACCGTTGAAGAGTTTCGCCAGACCTGCGACTGCCGTAAACCGCATCCGGGAATGCTCATCTCGGCGCGCGACTACCTGCACATTGATATGGCGGCGTCATATATGGTGGGCGATAAAATTGAAGATATGCAGGCGGCCTTAGCGGCGGAAGTTGGCACGAAAGTATTGGTACGCACCGGTAAACCCGTCACTCCAGAAGCGGAAAGTGCTGCCGATTGGGTGCTAAACAGCCTGGCAGACCTGCCGGATGCGATTAAAAAGCGGCAGAAATAGGCGTTGTGTATAAAAGATGAGCGGTTGAAATAAAAATGCATTTTACCGCTTGTCACCGCAAAAT
>PVLC010044872.1:0-11988 GCA_004027655.1 Graphiurus murinus | reverse complement strand
TGGGGATTGAACTCAGGGGCATTCTAACTCCGAGCTATACCCCCAGCCCTATTTTGTATTCTTTATTTTGAAACCAAGTCTCACTAAGTTGAGGAGTGCCTCACTAGGTAGCTGAGGCTGGTCACGAACCCCGGATCCTCCAGTCTCAGACTCCCGAATGCTGGGATTACAAGCAAGCGCCACCATCCCCGGCTGATACCCGATTTTCTTCCTCCCTCTCCCTAAAGTTCTCCAGTCTTGAGGCAGCCAACCATGGACCCACCTCTGAACTCAGATGCCTGTAAACCAATGAGACATAAATAATTCTTCCTTTAAGTTGGGCTTTTTAGGTACTATTGTCCCGGTGACAAAAGCTGACTGAAAACTAGCTATTCTTCACACACACACACACACACACACACACACACACACACACGCACACACAATAATGTGGTCTAGGACTGTCCTTGGCAAGACCAAAGGGGTGGAATGGGCTTTGCTAGACCTCTCCTATGCTGACCTGTGTCACATTTGAAGTCCTCCTGAAGATCCTCCACAGGCTTACTAGGATGCTGACACCACAAAAATTACAATAGAGCAAAATTATGAATCATAATAAGTTATCAGAATCATTAAATAAAACCAAAATAATACTAAAGAAGAATAGGAGTTAAAAAAATAAGAAAGAAACTCTATATCTTATTACCATATCACTCTTAATAAAATTTCTACAGCACTGGAAACTCTCACAGACTATTTCTGACATATCTTATTTTGGTTTTGGTTACTATTTAATTAAAATATAAAAATAAAATAAACTGGTTAAGTAAATATAAATAGTAGGTATCAAAAAAAGTGTCAAGTATCAATCTCGTATGCTAATTCAACTCTTCTTTTTCTAATATATTCATAGTTAAGAAACTGGTGTCATCTTTCTAAAAAAAGAGTAACTCAAATTTTAAGGAATATAAGATATAAAACTATCCTACATATTAGTAAAAATGGCATTCCTTGTTGGATAAATAGGCTACAATGGATGTGTTGTTCTTATAAATTATGATGAAATGAATATAACAGTAATTGTATATTATTTCCAATATACATCTGGAAGTAAACACATCATTATGAAAAATAATCAGGTGACCTTATTTAACTGAATTAGTCCAGCATATGGTCCAAGGTATAGCATGATATATTTTATCTCGATTTTTTTTATTTTAGCTTGAAAGTGAGGAATGACTATATAGCCCATGTTAAAAGACAAAGTTGGTCCAAGAGTGGTGGTTCACACCTATAATACCAGTACTTCGGAGACCGAGAAAGGAAGTTGCAAGTTTTAAGACCAGCCTCAGCAACTTACATTGGTTCTCAGCAACTTAGTGAGACCCGTTTCAACATAAAAAATACAGAAGAGCTACAATGAAGCCTGGAGCTACAATGCCTTAGGTTTGATATCAGTACAAAAAACAAAAATCCAAACCAAAAACACAAAGAAATAACACAAAGTAAAACAAACAAACAAAAAAACCATGTTAGATCAAATAATCATATTCCTTATGAAAATATCATATTTGCCTTTGGAACAATCGATTGACAAAAAGAAATCACTACATACATTGTATTATTTAGATCTTCTTATGAAAACATGTACAAATGTCTCTGTTAATTGACATTGGCATTATTTAATCAGAGTTTCCTAGTCAAGTGCCACTACATTATTATCATTGCAGATATTTTTTCTAGAGACGCAAATCATGATGAGCAATCAATCACATATAGAAATGCATATATTCTTGGTGAAAATCAGAAAATTAACAAAACTGAAATAGTTTCAGAAAATATTGTTAACAGATAACTTTACGTAATCATAAATTTTAATATTGACTGTAAATGCCATTTGGTCATGATATGTATATATTTATGTATCATTTGCATTTGGGTAGATGTTGTCTTTGAAAACAAGAACTTGATTATGTTTTCTGTATCTGTTCATGACCCATATGTGAACTTGGCCAGTGATGTCAAATAGCCAATGACCCATGTCCCAAGCAGAAAAGTATGTAATAGAAAAGAAACACTTCTCCGGAATCCTTTCAAATTCAGATAAAAAATAGGAATAAAGAGGCTACAGACTGTAGCTCTCAGACCTCAAAAATGCACTTTGAATGATGGGCCTCTTTAAAAATAGAGGAATTCTATACCTTGTTGCCAGTTTTATGCAAATAGTCAATAACGACTAATGAAGGTCTTAAGTCCTAATAACATGTCACTTGAATGAACTCTGTAAAGTTCAGTTGCCTAAAAAATATTTCCTACCATTCTGTTTCAATGACTTAATATTTAAAGACTTTTCATTTTGGTCTTTGAAAAGGAAGAATGTTATTAGTAATAAAGTAAACTCAAAGCTTTCTTCTTTGGAATCCCATTCTAATTAAGAAGAAGCTAGCAGTCATTGGCATAGTCTAACTTCTAGCTACTCAGGAGGCTGAGGCAGGAGGATTGTAAATTCAAGGTCATCCTAGGCAACTGCATGAGACTTTGTCTCCAAATCAGAAGATCTGGGCATGTGGCTCGTGGGTAGAGTGTCCCTGGATTCAATTCCCAGTTCCACAAAAAATGTTAGTTTAAAAATTTGTGATTAATTGGCTATTTTAAATAGACATGATAAATAGTAACATGTATGTCTCATCCAGCATATAAAAATTGCTTTTATCAGGTGAAAGTAATCCATTTGAATCATTTTTGGATACCTGATATATTTGGAAATATTTCGACTATTTTAGGTGGTGTGCTCAACTTTTATTGTCATCAATATTGCACCCTATTCACTTTTCTTAGTTCAATCTATTTTTCTAATTTATTTTTTCTTCTTCCCCTCTCTACATTTTCTTCTGTTCTTGTAAATACTCTCACTATTTTAACATGTTAACTAAGAGAAGATGTATGTGAATTTTGACAGACATTTTACAAGGCTGCAAAACATGTGAGAATTAGAATATTTTAAAATAAATTATCCCAATATCTTCCACATTCTCTTCTCCAATATTTTTATTTCATGATATTTGAATCACTTCCAGTTAGGTCATTAACTATTTTGTAGTTATGTCACTCTTGCACTTACTGATATATTAATTCATTTCTCATTTCAGTTTACATCCCAAATTTCTATACTCAATAAACTTTCCACTTTAATCCAGACACTAATATTTTTTTTCAACTTGAAACATGTTTGTTACAATGCTCAATGCTTATTTTTAAATAAAATTTCTCTAATTTCTACATTGAAGATATTCATTATTTGTAGCTCTTTTCTTGAGAATACATCTGCTATCCATTTAATTTTAATTGTATATAAATAATCTTCCTCTTTTCAGGTACTTTGACTTTCCCTTTTATCTGATGCCGCATTATTTTCTATAATTCTCATAAATATTAATTTTCTTATTTTCTGGTGTAATCATGAGATTTTCAAGATGAGGATGCATGTTTTTTCCCTGGTAGTAACAATCATCATTTCGAACATTAACACCTTCTCCCTAATCCCTTTTTATTCATTTTCTTCATTTTGGATTTCTCATTTGGCATATTATATATCTTTTCAACCTATATCCATGGATTTCAAATTCCCTTTTTGTATTTTGTGTCTTGATATATACATAGTGCTACATAGAAATCTGAGTAATTCTGTGAAATTTGTAACCTCTCCTCAGCTATATTTACACTACTCTTCTTTCTAACTTTCAATCATCAATATCAATGATATGTTATCTTCATCATAGAAATTCAACTTAGGACTTAGTAGTTCTTTTTTTAATGTCTCTATCATTTAGGATTTATTTGTTGTGTTTTTTTTTTCTTTATTCAATTTCTCTTTTGTCCCCATCATGATTTGTAAAGGATAAAGCAAGAACACAGGGGAAACAAAAAGCAAACTAAACCACAAACCTGATAACATTGAAGTAAATTAAACACATTTGAGTGTTAGCACCCTAATCTATTTAAAATTCTCTAAAGTGCTCCTCCTCATTTTTTGCCTCAGTTTTGGTTGCCTTGCTCTGCTCACTGAGCTACCATGGACAAGCATATGGAATTTTTGCTCAACCCACGTATAAGAAATACCTATGTTCCCATGTTCCCAGAAAATTGGATGCACAGTATTATACAATAGGTCAATAAAAGAAAACCCTAGCCTACCATGGTGTTGCACACCTGTAATCCCAGGAATTGTGGAGAATGAGACAGAAGGATCTCGGGTACAAAGCCAATCCCAACATCTTTGTAAGACCCTGCTTCAAAACATAAAATGAAAAAGGGTGGGGGTATAACTCAGAAGCAAAATGCCCCAAGGTTCTGTCCCCTATTCCTATTCCCCCCAAAAACTTAAATATTCTATAAACAAATCAAAGAAAACTGTTAGAAATAATAAAATCAAAATGTTATAGGATACAAAAACAACATACAAAATCAGTAGTGTTTCTATACATCAATAACAAAAATATCTAAAAATTCAAGAAAACAATCAATTTTAAAATATATTCAAAAGTAAAATCAAATGTTTCAAAATACATAAAAGTAAGGAAATAAAAAACCTAAACACTAAACAGTTTAAATCATTGATAAAATTTGAGTAAGACACAAGGAAATGAAGAGTTATCAATGATCATTTACTGAAATAATGAGATTCTTGAAATGTCCAGACTACTCACAGTGACCTACAAGTTCAATAAAATTCATACCAAAATCCCAATGAAGTATTTTATATAAAAATAGACAAAATATTCTAAAATTTGTATGGGCATCACAAAAGACATGAACAGTAAAACCAACTTTATGTAAATAGAACAAAGCCAGAGGCATTCTATTGACTGAATTCAACATGTACTACAAAGGTACAGTAATCAAAACAGCATGGAACAGCCGAAAAAAAGATACAAACACCAATGGAGCAACAGATCAAGGGAGCAGAATGGAAGGCTAACAAGTAAATTTCACACATTTGCAATGGATTGATTTTCCACAAAGTTGTCACAAACATACAGTAGGGAAAGAACAATCTCTTCAACAAATGGTACTATGGAAATTGGATATTCTCATGAGTGTATATCCAAAGCAAATGGAGTCACTCAAGAGGCATCTCTGCTCTCATGTTCATTGTGGCATTCTTTGACACAGCTCAAAGTCCTTAAAAAGCAAGAACAGTCTAACCCCAACCCAGTAGAAGACAGGAAGTTATTTAAATCAGAGCAGAAATTAATAATGTATAGAATTTTAAAACATACATAAAATCAACAAAACCAAAAGCTGGTTTCTTGAAAAAATCAACAAGATACAGATAAACCATTAGCCAACCTAACCAAAAGAATGAGAGAACGACCCAAATTAAAAAAATAAGAGATGAAAAAGGTGATATTACCACCAACAGTGTGGAAATACAGAGGATCGTCACAAACTGCTTGGAAAAACTATACCCCCCCAAAAATGAAAAATCTAGAAGAAACTGATAAATTTCTAAACACATATATTTCTCCTATTTTGAATCAAAGAAGATATAGAAAACTTAAACCACCAATAGCAATCAAATAGAAAGAAACAGCAATATAGAGTTTACCATCAAACCAAAGCCCAGGGCCAGATGGATTTCCAAGTGAATATTACAAAACATGTATAGAGGAGCTAGTCCCAATACTCCTCAAATTATTCCATGAAATAGAAAGAAACGGAAATCTCCCAAACACATTCTATGAAGCCAACATCACATTAATACCAAAGTCAAATATAGTCAGCTCAAGGGGAAAAAAAAAAAAAAAAAAAACTTTCGGCCTATATCGCTGTTGAACTTAGATACAAAAGTGCTAGACAAAATACAAACAATGCACATTCAAAACCACATCAAGAAAATTATACTCCATGACCTAGTCAGGTTCATCCCAAGGGAAGTTCAACATATGAAAATCAATCCATGTAATTTACCACATAAAAAGAATCAAAGACAAAAATCACATGATAGTTTCAATGCACACTGAAAAAGCCTTTGATAAAATCCAACACCCATTCATGCTAAAAGCACTGCAGAGAATCCGAATAGAAGGAACATACCTCAACATCATAGAGGCAATATACAATAGGCCCACAGCCAACATCATATTAAATGGGGAAAACTTCAAGAGCTCCCTCTAAATACAGGACAAGATCATGTCCATGATCACCACTTCTGTTCAATATAGTACTTGACACTCTGACAAGAGCAGTAGGTCAAGTAAAGGAAATCCAAAGGGTAAAAATATGGAAAGAAGAATTAAAATTATTCCTTCTTGCAGATGACATGATGCTATACTTAGAAGACCCAACAAAGTCAATCAAAAAAACTTGTACAACTGATCAACAAATTCAGCAAAGTGTCTGGAAAAAAATAATCTTAAAAAATTAGAAGTTTTCCTATATGCCAACCATAAATCCACTGGAAAAGAAATCGAGAAAACAATTCCAGTCACAATACCACCCCCAAAAATAAAAGACTTAGGGATGAACCTAACCAAGGAGGTGTAAGAGCTCTGGAAGGAAAACGATAAAAAGTTGAAAGAAGAAATTGAAGACGACCTTAGAGAAGATGGAAAGATCTTCCATGCTCTTGGGTAGGCAGAATAATTATCATCAAAATGGCCATTCTCCCAAAAGTGGTCTGCAGATTCAACACGCTTCCCATTCAATAACCAAGGCCACTCTTCACAGACATACAAAAAGTAGTCCTTAAATTCATTTGGAACAACAAAATCCCAGAATAGCCAAAGTCGTTCTTAGCCACAAGAACAATGAAGGAGGCATCCCAATACTTGACTTCAAACTATATTACAAAGCCACAGTAATAAACACAGCATGGTATTGGCACTAAAAGAGATACAGAAAACAATGGAGCAGAAAAGAGGATTCGGAAACAAACCCAAAGGCTTAGAGTTCATTGATTTTTGGCAAAGGAGTCGAAAGCACAAAGTGGATAAAAGATAGCCTCTTCAACAAATGGTGTTGGCAAAACTGATTAACCATATGCAGGAAAAGGGAAATAAACCCCAGTTTCACATGCACAAGAGTCAGTTCAAGACCTGGACATCAGAGCAGAGACCTTGCAACTTCTTGAAGAGAGCATAGGGACAACACATCAACATATAGGCACGGGTAAAAACTTTCTCAACAAGATCCCAAGGCACAAGCAACCCAAAGGAGGATCAATACACGAGATTGCATTAAACTGACCAACTTTTGTATAGTAAAGGAAACTACCAAGAACCTCAACAGAGAGCCCACAGAGTGGGAGAAAATTTTTTCCAGCTACTCTTCTGATAGAGTACCAAAATCCAGAGTATACAGAGAACTCAGAAACTCACAGCTAAGAAAACAAATAAACTAACCAACAATCTGGCAAAGGATCTAAATAGACAATTCATAATAGAGGAAATACAAATAATTGTAAAAAATTAACATACATCTCCTGTTTATATTTGAACACTATTTAGAATGTTAAAAATTAGAAGTAATGTTTCATTGAAATTTTAAAACCTTTTATCCTTCTTATCAATTGTCCAATTTTTAAAGGGCTTTATTTGGGATTTAAGCGTATGTAATTATCCTCTTTCCATCCCCCACATTCTACTATGTTTTTAGGATCTGCTTTTCATGGCAACTTGCTGAAATTGGAAAACAACTTACTTTAGGAGACAAGTATCTGCTCATTATACTGCACACCCAGCCTTTGAGAAGTGAGATTCCTCAACTCAAAACACTCAAAACATGTGTGTGTGTGTGTGTGTGTGTGTGTCTGTGCATTTGTGTGTGTGTTTTATAGTTCAAGATACATACTGCATATTTTAATACTAACTTTATTCTTAACTGTTTTTATTACAGACATAAAATTTATTTTATTACATATTAGAAGCAAACGCTAAAAAAAATAGCTAACATACCTAAAAACACACAAACTCCTAAGAAAAACCACACCAACAGAAGAGTAAAGACGCCACAGTTCATGCAACCAATGTGCTGTGGATGACTCCAGCTTCTGGTGTGGCGCTTACAAGGAGAGCTAGTGGTAGAAATATTTCCTCTCAGTTGAGCGTGTCTCAGTGACAGAGCCATGCCCTGGCATGCGATTGATTCTGAGGACTGAAATAAACAATAAAAAAAAAATCATAGGTCAAGAAAATTACCTGATTTCATCATAGATTTTCTGAGTGATATCTGGGTTCATTTTTTTTAATTTTTATTGTAGTAATTCGTGCAATATAGCATACATCTTTGTTAAGTACAAATTGTTAACAACATATTTGCACAAAATTCTCATTTGACCACTTCCCCAATTCCCTCCCCATTCCCTCCCCCTCCCTCCCCCTAAGGTTCACTTCAGTGAGTGACCTTGATATGATTGTGTAGGTACATCATGTGCTTTAGGGTGTCCCTCAATTTTTCTCTTGTGTTTCATCCCTCCTTTTATCAAAATTAATGTTTCTTTTGATATTTAACTTCATATTTTATATTAATGTACCTACACTGATACTCTTGTAGAGTACTCAAAGACATTTATTTTTATTTGTTAAATACAGATTTTCATATTAGAAAACGTAGGGATTTACTTTGTTGAAGCAAAATGCACACAGCCATAACAACCAGACTGACCATTCTGTCTTCTATAGAGTACAAGTATACCATGTACTTTGCTTTCAGCCACTAATTGTGACTATATTAGCAAAGCAATTGACAGTAACACTAAGAAATGCATATCATATTTCACACATGAAAACACACTTTGTACACTCTTGTCCATTCAGGAAACTATCCAGAAGAGGCTTCACCCCAGCACGAAACCAGAGACTTTGAATCCTGCCTGTTCATGTGCCCAATACCAATAACCCAGCTTCCCAAACTACATTGTGGAGGCCTCTTGCTTTCCCTGAAACATGCACCTGTCAGAATGCCAAGTTGTTCCCTTTCCCCTTATTCCTGGAGGGACAGGACTGCCATTCTTCACAGGGCCTTTGAGTGAAGAACTAATAACAACCACCCTTTCCTCCCTCATGCGGCCGCCAGATCCCTTGAAATGAAAGGGCAGCTCTCTGATCAGCAAGGAGTTGTTTTCCATATACAAATTATTACACAGGTTTTGCAACATTTGACACTTGCCCCTAGGAAGGACAGTAGGAGACATTCTGCCAGGGTCCTGTATGGTTTGAAAAACGACAGCATTTTCTCTGAGAACACAGAGTCCAAAGTGCCACAACAAGTGCTTTGCAAACAGATTTCCCTGAACCCTCAGTACTCTGTAACCTGGGCAAGGGTGTTTCATGCTGGAGGAATGTGGACCCATTTTCATTTCTGCAGACAAGGTCTGTTTGGACCGTTTTGATTCAACCAAAGAAGAAATTCCATGTTTGAAAGATTATCCATGGAATTCTCCCTTGTGGCTCCCCAGGGACCTAGGGGACAAAGAAGCTGTGTGCTGATGTTGATCTGGAGAGCAGGGACCATGAACCTCTGTGGCCCTACCATCAGTGGTCCCTGGCCTCCTAGAGAAACTCCTGTCACCCTGAGTGGGGAAGCCAGATTCGGTTCCTCAAGAGCCAATAAGGTGGTGGGAAACACATCTGGAGACCTTGACCTTGGTTTTCTTCTTTGGTTGTATTGAAATTATCTGGACACTGCCCTTGCTGCAGGACAGTGGCTGGAGCCTACTGTCGCTGTATTCCTGAGACTGGAAAAGATCCCACATGACCGCCTTTTTTAGCCTTTCTTATGTCACACATGGAGCCTGTTGATTGTGGGTCCCACATTGCCTCTCCCTCTGGTGCGCATAGGTACTCACTGGAAGCCTCCTCTCTCTCACACTCCACCTAGGTTTTCTGCCCTTGCTCCTGCTCCCAAAGCCATTCAGGAGCATGTGGACATGGTGCTCCAGGTCCGAGCCAGGCAATTTGACTTTCACATAAGATTCTAGCAGCTTGAGACCATCGATGTCCAGAGCCTGTTGGAAATCCTCCATGTGGACATCTAACCAGGTGACGAGAATTCTGTACATGTCCCTGTAGGCAGGTGGGGAAAATTTAGAGGCCTGGCCACTCCTTTAATACAGATTTTAAAGCACCCCTGCGAGGCTGCTCTCCTGGGCATGCCTCCCTGTTCCTTAGAAGGCCTGCCAGCCACAATCCGGTATATGGGAGCCAGTGTTTGCCATCCACCCTGAGCAAAGATTTCTGCTGCCTCAACCCAAGTGGGACCCCATGCCGAAGTCAGTATCCCTTTCTTTTGATTCAAAACACTCACTTTTTCACTTGTTCCTCTGGGCTGCCTTCCTCCTTGGAGCAGATCAGGATCCGACCATATCTAGGGGAAGCCGTGAGGGTGTCACATCTACTGTCACCTCTTATGATGTCTCTGATTACTGGCTGGCCTGCTCATAGACAGGGCCCGCAAGCAAGCATTTCCCATCTTATCACTGAATTACGCTAAGTGGCTGAAAATGTACCAGCATCAGTAGACAGCTAAGAAAATTCATGAAAGAAGTGTTCCAGTTGCCTTTCAGATACTTCAGGCGACCTGTGTGTGTCAACCACCAATCCCAAAGACCTTTTTGTCTCCATTCAGGTTGGACATCCCCGTGATGAGTTCTGGAACAAGCATCATGAACGGAAAGAGTGTTTTGCAACAACTGAAGATAAGTGCAGCTCCCGGCAGAGAACTTCTTGATGGCAAAGACAAAGTCACACCCAGAAGTGTACTGCACTGGGAAGCCCACTCCCCAGGGCCAGGCTACGACAATGCGTTCAGGACTCATCTCCTGTCTTATGAGGGTGGTTCACTTAGTACACTAGATTCTACCCAGGTCACTGAATAGAGAGAGGTGCATGGCATTGATAAGGACAATCTAAATGGTAAAAGTCCTTTGTGCTCCGTGGAGTGGACTCACCTTGTGAACAACAATTCTAGTAACTCCTTGGTGCAGCCGTCATTGTGATAGAGAGAAAGGAATGGAAAGAAAAAACTAGGGTCCTTGCTCAGCACTGATGTGAATAAGCACTGTACTAGCTTTCCTGGTTTGGGGCTCTCTTTCTGGCAGGGATCCAGCTCCACCAGGGGAAGTTCATTTGGATCCTGTATTGAGAAACGGGCGAACATTCGCACTTGGAAAGTGTAGCCAACTGTCAACTCCAACATTGCCCTACTGTGAAGGGAAACATCATAGAAAGATTTGCCTACATGTTCTGCTTTAGATTTCAAATATCCCTCCACCAACAGAGGGATATTTGGCCAGTTTCAGAAGTCAGACTTGGGCACAGGGACTGGATCCCTTTGAGGATAGGCTTGGGGACACTCTCTGTCAATTGCTGCTTCTCACTCTCTCTATCTGCCTTGCCAGTCCAGATTTGAAACCTGATTTTCTTCATCCCTCATACCCCATAGCTCTGCAGCCCTGAGGAAGCCTACCGTCGACTACCTCTGAACTCAGATGGGTGGAAACCATCGAGACATAAATGGTTTTTCCTTTTTAGGTACAGTAGTCCTGGTCAAAAAAGGTGACTGAAACCCAAATATTCTACACAAACACACACACACATACACACACTGTCATACACATTGCTGTGATCCAAGGACTATCTGTGACAAGACCAGAGGGATGGGAGGGGCTTTGCTAGACATGTCCTGGGCTGACTCAGCTTATGTTGAGTTGAACCAGCTGGAGTTCCACTCAACCTAAGCAGAGTATGAGGGAAGGAAGGAACCAGGCAGTGGGCCAGAGGTTCAAGATCACCATGGCTGTGTAAGGAGAGGACACAGTCACCCTGAGGGAAGGTAGCGATGGTCCCATGTCCAGTGGCAAAGGAAATGTTGGTGTTGAGGTGAAGAAACTCACCTGGGCACATGGATTGCAGTGACAGAGCCTGGATTCAGAAGGAACACGGGCTCTGGGTGAGTGAAAGACAGGTCTGGGCAGAAAAGAAAGAAGGAAGGCCCCATGCTCTCCCCGCC
>PVLC010044871.1:0-11020 GCA_004027655.1 Graphiurus murinus | reverse complement strand
TGCCCCTTATAGATTGTTTCCCCTGGATAGTTGCCTGGCAGTCTTGACACATGACCTGGCTCCAACTCCGTTTCTACATCTACTGTGAAGGAGCCAAATCATGTGCAAGAGGAACAGGTGACATGTGTTTTGGCATGCAGTGTTTATGGTTCCAAGGCTATATATAACCTTTTATATTGGGGGATGAGAGTAGGGTAGGGGAGAAATGCCTATTTGACTATTCTGAGGAAGTGGTTTAAAGCTTACCACAACCTTTTTCTCTCCTAGGAATGTAAAATATTCTGCATCTGTAGGATCAAAGTGAGACCCAAGAAGCAGAGGTTAACAAATCTGAGTTATGAAATCAACAGTGTAAGGGAATTGAGAACACTGCCAAGAGAGTGACTGAAGGGATCACCATAGATGCTGTACTTGAAGGGCTTGGTGTATGAGAAAAGGATGAGGGGCTGGTGGCCTGGGTGAGGTAGAACAACACCTGCAGTGGGAGATAGAAGTGAAAAAGTTAGATAGAGGTTGTTGACATAGGAGACCATCTGATACACAGATGACACACATCTGTCACACAGGCAGATGACAAAGTCCAGGGTAGAGCTATGGCCTGAAGGTCCTAGGAGTTGTGGGGTAAAGAAATTAGAGGATAGGATGTTGACTGGTTCATCAGTATGAATACTGAAATTATCTGAGATAATGATATGCCTAGTACAGAGAGAGGAAAATGTGAACCAAATGTACTTTCAAGGGAAGTGTAACTGAGTTACATGAAATCAGAAGGTTATATTTTCAGTATGAAAAGACTATTTTGACACTGATGGTAGGGTTTGGAACTCAAACGCTATCTTCCAATTTTAGCCTTAACAAAAATCATCACTAAAAGCCTAATTAAAAAAAATCACTGATGCACAACTAAAAATGAATAACTGAGCACTTTTAGTTGACACCTACATCACTTTGATGCTTGATGGTCCCTTAAATTGTTCAAGTAAAGACTAGCATTGAGGTGACTCATTTCATGCTCTGGCCTCTGTCAGCACAGTGGAAATTAGGGAAATTGTGAGAATAAGTGACAAGTCAGATACCAAATCTGTCTACCTAATAGTATATGTGAAGGAGCTTGAAGTTTGGTTAGTAATGTTTAAAATGTCTGGATTTTAAAAATAAAACTATATTTTGTCTTTTTTTTGTGGTACTAGGGATTGGACTCAGGGGCATTCTACCTCTGAGCTACACCCCCAGTCCTATTTTTTATTCTTTATTTTGAAACTGAGTCTCACTAAGTTGTGGAATGCCTCACTAGGTAGCTGAGGCTGGCTGTGAACTTGGATCCTCCGGTCTCAGCCTCCCAAATGCTGGGATTACAAGCATGCGCCACCACTCCCGGCTCTATTTTGTCTTTTTTTACCCTTGGGGTTTTTCTGGCTTTGCTTCTTTTTTGTGGTGCTAGGGCATTCTACCTCTGAACTACACCCTCAGCCCTGTTTGATTTTTTATTTTGAAACAGGGTCTCATTAAGTTGCTGAGACTGGCTTCAAATCTGTGATTCTCCTATCTCAGCCTCCCAAGTACTGGGATTATAGGTGTGTGCCACCATGCCCAGCTGCTAGCTTTGCTTCTTAAAAGTGGTTCTGCTTGGAAAGTATAGGTTGGAAATTTAGGTATCTATTGTGCATTTGAGTATCAAGCTGTGTCTTTGGGGAAGAGTGACAATTGTTCCTTATACTGGAGACCTTATAGCTCCTTGAGAAGAACTGAGAGTTCCTACAAAGCACACATCCTAACCCATCTTTCTTCATGCTGGATGTCTCAATAATGCTTCTATCCTGGATATTGTGTGCTCAGGGCAGCTCACAACTAACAAATAGAACATAGTTATTGGTTCCCTCGCTGGAACCCCAAACAAACAATAGAAAAGAACAGTTGATTGGTGAGATGGACCTCTTCCCTTGGCTGAAATTTCAGCTTGGGCATCTGAAAAAATAGTAAGATTTTTGTGGTTTAGAAAAAGATTTACTTACCCATATATAAAGAAGGCCCAGAACACAAGAATATGGCTTACAGCTATATATCAGAGCTAAAGCAAAGGTCGTGCAAATGACATAATTTGTTTTTCTTCTTTATTGATGAGTAGGATTCCACTGTGTGTGGTAAGTGTGATTAGCCAGTCACAGAAAGTGAAGGGTCTTATGTTTTCTCTTATATGTGGAAGCTAAGGAGTAATAGGAATTCAAGAGAGACTTTAGATGATGGAGGTGAAACCCCAGTGGAGAGATGGAGGGGGTCTAGGGGAAGAAGAAGGAGGAGAATCAATGAAGGAAATGCTTCCATTGATCTATGTACATATGTGAAATTACCCATGCCAACCTCAGTGTCACATATGGAAAGAGGAGGGAGTGGGGAGGGATCTGGGGAGAAGCCCCCCAAGTACTGTGTGCATATATGTCCCTATCACTCTGAACTACATTATAATGAGAGACTACAATGCACTAGGTAAAAGTTTATTCAGAAAACAACAAATGCTGTTGGCCCTGATAGTTGGTGTTAGGTAAGAGTGATCTTTTTCACTCCTAGGGGAAGGGAAACCTTTTCTCATATATTTTGCTTTTCTTTACTGCAGGACATTTGTGAAGATATTTCTGACCACGTCGAGCAGATCCACGCCCTCCTTGAAACGGAGTTCTCCCTGAAGCTGCTGTCTTACTCCGTCAATGTGATTGTGGACATCCACGCAGTGCAGCTGCTTTGGCACCAGCTCCGCGTCTCAGTGCTGGTTCTGCGGGAGCGCATCCTGCAGGGCCTACAAGACGCCAATGGCAACTACACCCGGCAGACAGACATCCTACAGGCGTTCTCTGAAGAGACCAAGGAGGTGAGGCTTCTCTTTAAAGTCTAGTAATGCCTCATCAAATGTGACCATTCAAGAATGTTTTCAATTCTGATGTAGGGTAGGGATTCTTTGTCGGTAAATAAATAGATCTGACCTGGCTTGGAATCTATATATAATGAATAGAAGCTAGGGCACTTTTTATGTGAATAAGGCTTTAGACCAGCATTAACTCACACCTGATAGTTTGCACAGATAACCATTCCTCATTGTTGGTACTAACCTTGAGTTCCTGTTCCACTTCAAATATTTAATAAATATTTACTGAGTACTTACTATGTCTAGGTACTAGGTGCAAAGAATACAATAGTGTTCAAAACATTGTATCTGCCTTCAAGGGACTTTGAGGTTAGTGGGGAATGGAGAGAAGTGAACAGACATTAAGACCAAACTGTGATAAGTCTAAAAGATATGGTTGGAGCATGGAGAAAAGGACACCTAACTTAGACAGGAAAGGCTTTCCAGGAGCAGTCTAACCTGAAACTTGAAGGAGAGGCAGGATTAGACAGGTGAGAGAAAATGTTTTAGATAGTGGGAACTTGAAGTTAAGAGAGAAAGACAGGCTCAGAGACAGGGAACCAGAAGAAAAAACTCAAGGGAACAGGAAACAAGATTTGAGCTAATAGGTAAGCAGAGGCTAGATCACAAAGACAAAAAGCCCTTAACACCACATTAAGAAAATTGGACTTATTTTGAGGACAAAAGAAGTTGTCTAGGTAACTGGCATGATTAGATTAATGCTTTAGAAAAATTATTCTAGATGCAGTGAATCAAATAGACACTAGAATATTATATACATATAATTTATTTTTCTTGCTCATGTTAATAGTACTTTAGTTTGTCATTTTTGATGAATAATTTTAGTGTGATTCCATGAGAATTAAAAGATGTCTTAGTTTTACTTGTTTCTGCCCTCACACTGGAATTATGGAAAACAGGAAGGATAGACTGAAGAGAGAAATGGCAAAAAAACCAACCCCACAAAAAACCAAAGCAAAACATTGATAAATTAGAGTAGTAGACGTCCTTCCACTGAAAAGGGGGAATTCATTTGCCTGTTTTCCAAAGTTAGCTGAATTTTAGAGCTACCTTAAAGAGTAAGTTTAAGTTCTAGAAAGTGGCAACTTCCCTCTCTCTCTCTCTCTCTCTCTCTCTCTCTCTCTGTCTCTCTCTCTCTCTCTCCCCTTGAGAAAACAAAATATATGAGTTTTGTTCCTTATTTAAATATATAACAAACCAATTTTCCAGACATTGGCAAATGTCTTACTAAAATAAAATGACCACAAATGTGAGCTCAACAATTATTTATGGATTTGGTTTGAAGTAGTTTAATGCCTTTTTAAGTTTGAGATCAGTCTTTGGAATTGTTGTAGGGCCGCAAGAACATGTTTTATCCTCACATTTCTGGGAGGTGGGCAGGGCAGGTGCTGTCACCCTCATTTATAGGTGTTATCATTGTATCCATTTTATACAGTAGGGGACTGACATTGAGAGAGGTAATGCCACACAGGTAGTGATTACCTTTGATAATTAATATTAGCACAATAGCAAACATTGATAAGAACTTACTGTGTGCCAGATGATGTGGTAAATGCATTACCAAAATGATGCTTTGTTGGCTGTGGGAATACACTGGCCTTTCCAGAGCACGTACAACATAGCACTACATCCTCTGCTAGTGCTTATCATGGGCCAATTTATATCAACACAAAGTTTGTGCTAGATTATGAAGTGCATTAGTATTGGTTCTAGATTGCATGCATCTCTCTTCTGGCACCTAGTTTTTATCACTGTATATAAATGTCTGATGAGTCGAATTAAATTAATGCAGATAATCACTGCCTCAGATGAGGAACAGTTTCAGCTGGTGGACTAGGAATTCATCATAGAGATTAATGATTTGATTCATAATTTCGGCCTGTGGAAAATGGAGATTCTGAAGAATTAGTGATATAAGTAAAAATACTGAAATATTTTTGTTTACTTTTCCCTTTGCCCATCAGAAATGAAACTGCCTGACATTTCCCCATCATACTTGTTCTTCTTAGTCCACTTCTGTCTCTACAATGCATTCAGAATCATTAACTCCTAACATACTAGAGCAGAAAGGAATCTGAACAAGTCTAGTCCCTCTGTTCTAAGGACATGGAAGTGTGTGGTATTCTGGTAAGAAGTCCATGAGTTTATATGTTTGGAGTTAAAACATAATAAGCACCATGTGGTGAGATAAGAAGAGTTTGGGGAGAGGGGGATATGCAAAATTTGCTTACTATGCCTATACTTAAAACAATGAAATTCTATTTCTAATTTTCTTCTCAGTAAGAGCACTAAATTAGGGCACAAAAGTGATAATAAGTAGCAATAACTACTCATAGACTCTTGGAGCATTTTAATAGGGAGATCATCTAAATTATGAGTATTAAATTTTGTGTTCAGTTAGTGGCAAAATACACTATAGTGTTGAAAAAAGAAAGATCTAAGAAAGCATTTGAAACTAGACTTCAGTTGACATAATTATGGGTAAAGAACAAAGCAAAATTTCTTGCTTCAAATTAGAATAAAAAAATGTCTGTATGTATGGGGGGGGGGAAACTTCCTTGATGTCTGTGGCAAAATTGAAGCCAGTAATAAAGTGAATAAATTACTATGTCCATAAAATAACCTTCATCTGAAAGTTGCTTTATAACATATTAAACAGAAATATATCTGAGTGAAGTCATTGCTCTTTGCGCTAACAATTAAATGTGATATTTCTAACGTAAAAAAGGTAGTGAGACCAACTTGTACCTATCACCTAATTCCATGCTCACCTGGGACTGTATTACTTACATGCATTAGAAAACTGCCTAGGAAGATGCTCTGGAAGGAAGCAATGCGATTAGAAGTCATAGTGTTATTAAGTAGCATTTTAAATAACAAAACACTTTGTTAATCTTCTTTGAGAAACTTCAGAGAATTTTCTTATAGTTACCCTCAAGTGGCAGTCACTCAACCATCCCATTAGTTGAGATAGTTGCCTTGCTAGAAACAGAATTGGAGAGGGCTCCTTTTGGGGCATGAAGTGCTTTTGAGTATGATATTTTCTTTTCCAAACCAGGTACTGACCAGAAATCCCTGAAGATTTAGGAAAAGGCAATCAGACTCTATTCTCTCAGATATAGTTGTATATTCATCTAACATGTTTATTCAGTATATTCATCTGATATCATTTATTGAGCATATATTATTTAAGACAGTGTCCCTGGTCTTAAGGGGCTATGACCACCAAAATGGGACTAAATATACTATAAAGGCATAGTTTTCCCTTGTTTGTCCAAAGGCAAGTGGCTGAATCTTTCAGAGGTTGAACTGTTGAACTCTCAATTTTCTTTTTTCATACTTGTCACAGAAATACTTTTCTTTAGTGTCTCCTTAACCTTAAAGTACTGCAATTTAGTAACTATGCAGAAATGATAGAAAAAAACTTTCCAAATTTCATATAGTTTGTAATTTAAGGAGTTCTTATGAGATAGTTGATACTTAACCATCATTTATAATATTGTTTCTATAATAACTTCTGAGTAATGATGAACCACACTGAAATTTTTTTAAAAAATGCAACCTGCTTTTAAATTGTGAATCTCACTATTATTCTCTTACAAATTGCACAAAAGTCTGACTTTTGTTTTTGCTCACTCATTCCTTGGTGTTTATGGCTTCTGCCTGTTATTTAAATAGCCCAGTCTAGAGATGAAGGTCAAAAGTAACACAATTCCAGTAAGGCAATTTTTGTTGAGAACGGCAATTACTATTTATTTCTTACTTTGTTCAGTATAATTTAGCATTAGAAGTAACTCTCATCTTGATAAAAAACCTTCCTCCTCAATGTATTTTTTACTAAAAGTAATATTATGATAAGTAATGAGTAAACATTCATTAAGCACTTAGCCATGTACCAGACTGTGTCTTACATATATTATCTCCCTTTTGCCTCTCAGCATCCCTATTACATGGCTTATCATTTCCTTTTTACAGATGAAGGAAGTGAGGCTCAGCAACATCAAACTACTAGCCTATAGTCACATTTCTCCTTAGTGTTAGGGCCAGAATTTGACAATGAAGCTTGGAATTTTATTCATTGGAGTCAATTAAAAGTACACAATCAGAGGAAGAAATTACATGACGGGATAGAGAGACATTCCAAAATGTCATCATTCATTTATTCATTCATTCAACAGATTTATCTTTGAGTGCTTCCTCTCTTTAGATCTCTATGCTAATACTGCCGGCACCATGGTCAGTCAACTATTTTCTGTATGATTTATACTCTCAGGGAGTTTACAAATAGTGGGGGAACAACATTTGTCAAATAATCACAATAATATTTATTTACATTGAGATAAATGCTTAAAGGGAAAATAGCATAGATTTGAGAGTTTACAGTAAAAAAATTCTGACTTAGACAAGGGTCTGGAATCTTGAAGAAGTGAAAACCTGAAAGTAATATCCAATGGTCAGAACTGGGACTTTGAGTCAGACAGCATTGGTTCAAGGCCTAGCGTGGCCCAGGGTTATGAGGCCATGGGCTAATTCTGAACCTTCTTTTGGCTCAGGCGTCTCTCATGTAAAACTGAACAGTAGTACAGATCACAGAAGACAGTTGAAATGATTAAATGAAAAAGTAATAACCATCCCCATTTGTGGATGAGGAAATGGAGGTTTAGAACAGTTAAGTGAGGCTCTTTGTCATCATGGCGTGGCTTATCTGGAAGTTGTGGAGTGAGAGTGAGGGGAGGGGAGATAAAGTCAAGGGGAAAGTCTGAAAGGAGAGAAGGTTCCCAAACCCAAACAAACAGATGCACAGAAAACCCCAGGTAAGATCCTGGAGAGGCCACGTCTTGGGATAGCCAGGTTGAAAGGGACACAAGGTCCAGCTGTCACGTGGATCTGGCTTCAGGGGGCTCACCCCAGTTACTCCTCCAGCAGAACAGAGATCTGGAGGTATAAAAACCTCTCACATTTCTATTTCCTTCCTCCATTTCCTAAGGGACTGGATTAAACTAGGCAGCCATTCAGCCTGGTAAGCTTAATAGGATTCCAGAGGCCCTTTCACCTCAAATATTCAATCAAACATCTCCCTGTTTTGTTGTGTGATATCAGAAACTACATTTGAGGGGCTGGGGATGTAGCTCGGTGGTAGAGCACTTGCTTAGCATGCACAAGATCCTGAGTTCAATCCCTAGAAACACATTAACTACATTAGCAATGAGACAAAAGCCTTATTAAGCTCACAATTAAAGAGTAAAAAAGTAAAGCACTTGTAATGCTGGTTTTTAGCATGGAAGAGTTTCAAATCAAATCAGCCTACCTGGAATTATAAATAATAAGGGAGGTAGGCACTTGATAATTAATATAAACTAGTGGAAGAAGGGGGAGGAGGTAAATGCATGCAGAGGAAGGAGATGGAGCTAAGATGATAAAATTTTGACATTGATTAATTTTCTCCAGAATTTCCCATATGTACTTTTATAAGTGTGAGGTGAAATAGAAAGTGGTCTTCAACTATTTCTGTTAGGTATTTGCAAGTTCAGTAGTTCACCTTTCTGTGATTTGTAAATATATGGTTTAGTACAATTAATTATTCCACTTAAAAATACCTACTGAGCATCTACTGTGACCTAGCCACTGTTGTAAGTGTTGTAGTGGTAGCAAAAAGCAAGATAGATACAGAGATTCATAGAGATTTTTTACTTATATTGCTTGGTTCTCAAAAATTTTATTGCTTAAGGTTTTACTTAAGAAATGATTACTTAAGGGTTAATACACTATTTTAAAATAGAAAAATAAGAATATTTTGGGCTTGATTTTGACCATTTCTATTAAGGCTCTGTGCTCCAGATTAAAGAAAAATCTTTAATGTTTGTGAACAGGATACTGCAGGTAAAGCAATGAGATAATTGATTAATATGCCTTTCTGTATGTTCAAACAGAAGCAATTGAGACGGATGCATTTCTGACCTTTAGAATGGACTTGCTGAGATTTCATTTGAACAGCAGTTGAGTATGGGTAATTGATGTTGCATTTACTGAAACCATTGCCATTCTCTGTTTCAGGGCCGGCTTGATTCTCTAACAGAGGTGGATGACTCAGGACAGTTAACTATCAAATGTTCTCAAAATTATTTGTCTCTGGATTGTGGTATTACTGCATTTGAACTGTCGGACTACAGTCCAAGTGAGGATTTGCTCAGTGGCCTGGGTGACATGACCTCTAGTCAGGTCAAAGCCAAACCCTTTGACTCTTGGAGCTATAGTGAAATGGAAAAGGAGTTCCCTGAGCTTATCAGAAGTGTTGGGCTACTCACCGTGGCTGCTGACCCCCTCCCTTCCACCTGCAGTGAAGTGATTGGTGAGGAGGCATCTCAAGTATCTCCTTCAGCAGAGGACAAAGGTGATCATGAGGAAAACAGTGCTTCTGCAGTTGAAGAGCAGCTAGGCTCCAAACCAGGGACATCATCTTCAGGGGAAATTCTGACGCATGCTGTTCAGTCCTCTTCTGAGACTGTTCAGCAACAATCCAATTCCTCCCCCCATCTTGGTGCAAAGAACCAACAGCTACTTCCTTGTGAGAATGCAACCCCCAAGCGATCCATCAGAGATTGCTTTAATTATAATGAGGACTCTCCCACACAGCCCACATTACCCAAAAGAGGGCTTTTTCTTAAAGAGGAAACTGTTAAGAATGATCCAAAAGGTAGTGACGGCAAGAAGAAGATGGCTGATCTGAAGCCTGAGATGAGCAGAAGCACCCCTTCGCTGGTGGACCCTCCTGACAGATCTAAGCTCTGCCTGCTGTTAGAGTCTTCCTACCCCAACAGCCCTTCTGCTGCCAGCCAGTCCTATGAGTGTTTGTACAAGGTTGGGATTGGGAATCTTGAAAACATAGTCAAAAGTCACATTAAAGAAATCTCTTCCAGCCTAGGAAGGCTCAATGACTGCCATAAAGAGAAATCTCGAGTTAAAAAGCCACGCAAGACCTCAGAAGAGGTGCCTCCATGCCAAATACTGAAACGAGAAACAGGTTTGGGCAAGCAAGCTGAAAGCTTAAGGAGCTCAGCAGTGTCTAATGGAATGGGAATGCCTTCCTGTACTTCCAAGACCATAGAGGGGCCAGAAACAGACTCTGCTTCCACATCCTCACTGGAGCCGTGTAGTCAGAGAAGTCAGAACACTTTATTGCCAGTGCAGTCAGAAACATCCAGTTCACCACCTTTTACTCAGAGCAGCGAGTCCTCTGTTGGCTCAGACAGCACTGGGTCTTCAATACCCCTTCTTTCAAAACACGAAAACAAAAAAGGCTCTTCATCTTCCCCAAGTCATGTCACCAGGAATGGTCAGGTTGTGGAGGCCTGGTATGGCTCCGATGAGTACCTAGCGCTGCCCTCTCACCTTAAGCAGACAGAAGTGTTAGCTTTGAAGTTAGAAAATTTAACCAAGCTTCTGCCTCAGAAACCCAGAGGAGAAACCATTCAGAATATCGATGACTGGGAACTGTCTGAAATGAATTCAGATTCTGAGATTTATCCAACATACCATGTCAAGAAAAAACACACAAGACTAGGCAGAGTGTCTCCCAGCTCATCTAGTGATATAGCCTCTTCCCTGGGGGAGAGCATTGAGTCTGGGCCCCTGAGTGACATTCTTTCTGATGAGGAGCTGGGTATGCCTCTCTCTGGCCTGAAAAAATATATCAATGAGAAATCAGAGAGAGCTTCATCCTCTGAGAAAAATGAGAGCCATTCTGCCGCAAAAACAGCTTTAATTCAGAAACTAATGCAAGATATTCAACACCAAGACAACTATGAAGCCATATGGGAAAAAATAGAGGTAAGGTGGTCTTAATTTGAATGATTTCTTCCTTGATTTTGTAAAGTTAAATGCTTGGAAAAGGTTAACTCCTCCTCACTCCATTATCAAATATGTTACTATTCTTGATAAACCTAACCACTTCCCTAAGGAAGAAGACAAAAAGCACAATGGTGATGGCATGGTAACATCATATGCATCACGTAGGGGTGGCACTTGTCAGTCCATTCACTTGATGAGTCCCTGCCTGGTAGAGCATTCTATTGCTCAAACTTAACAGGCTTCTTGATGAGTGGT
>PVLC010044870.1:0-11997 GCA_004027655.1 Graphiurus murinus | reverse complement strand
ACAGTAATAAAAACAGCATGGTATTGGCACAAAAATAGATACATAGACCAATGGAGCAGAATAGAAGACTCAGAAACAGACCCACAGACTTACAGTCAACTGATTTTTGACAAAGGAGCCAAAAATATACACTGGAAAAAGGATAGCCTCTTTAACAAATGGTGTTGGCAAAACTGGTTAACCATATGCAGGAAACTGGTAATAAACCCCACTTTCTCACCCTGCACAAGAGTCAACTCAAGGTGGATCAAGGACCTGCAAGTCAGACCAGAGACCTTGCAGATACTTGAAGAGGGCATAGGACCAACACTTGAACACATAGGCACAGGTAAAAACTTTCTCAGCAGGACCCCAAAAGCACAGGCAGCTCAAAGGAAGAGCAATCCATGGGATTGCACTAAACTGAAGAGCTTCTGCAAAGCAAAGGAAACTATCAAGAACCTCAACAGAGAGCCTACAGAGTGGGAGAAAATTTTTGCCAGTTACACTTCAGATAGAGGTTTAATAACTAGGATATACAAAGAACTCAAGAAAATCTCAACTAAGAGAGCAAATAACCCAATCAAAAAATGGGCAAAGGACCTAAATAGAAACTTCACAAAAGAAGAAATAAAAATGGCCAATAAATGTATGAGGAAATGTTCCACATCATTGGCAATCAGGGAGATGCAAATCAAAACTACCCTAAGATTTCACCTAACTCCAGTCAGAATGGCAATCATAAAAAACATGAACAACAACACCTGCTGGCAAGGGTGTGGAGAAGTGGGAACCCTAATACATTGTTGGTGGGATTGCAAACTTATGCAACCACTGTGGAAAATAGTTTGGAGGATCCTCAGACGAATGGGAGTGAACCTACCATATGACCCAGCAATACCACTACTGGGTATATACCCAACAGAATGGAAACCAAATTATCAGACCGATGCATGTGTATCTATGTTTATAGCAGCTCAATTCACAATAGCCAAACGATGGAAGCAGCCAAGATGTCCAACCACAGATGAATGGATTACAAAACTATGGGATATGTACACAATGGAATTTTACTCAGCCATAAAGAAGAATAAAATCATGTTTTTTGCAGGGAAATGGATGCAACTGGAAAACATTATGTTAAGTGAGATTAGTCAGTCACAAAGTTAAGAAGCATATGTTCTCTCTAATATGTGGATGCTAGGGAGAAGATGGGGCATAGGAGGGTCTCCAGATGAAAAGGAGAGATCCTCGATCAGCAAAGAAGTTGATTTAATTGTAGTGGACGTATGGGGCAGAGGGATGCCCTAAAGCACATGATGTACTTACACAATCATATCAAGGTCACTCACTGATGTGAACATGAGGGGGAGGGAGGGGGAGGGGATGGGGTGGGAATTGGGGAAGGGGTCAAATGAGATGTGTGTGCAAATATGTTGTTAACAACTTGTACTTAACAAAGATATATGCTATGTTGCACGAATTACTACAATAAAAGATTAAAAAAATAAAATAAGAGACAAATATGTTGATATCATTACAGAAAGGGTAGAGGATCATCAGAAACTCTTTTGAAAATCATAAACTCCAACAGAAGAGGAAACATAAAAGATATTGACTATTTTCTAGACACATACAACCTTCTTAAATTTAATCAAGATGATAGAGAAAATTTAGATATACCAATAGCAAGTAAAGAGATTGCAAAAGCAATGAAGTGCCTACCCATCAAAGAACATCCTGGGTCCAGATGCATTCCCAACTGAAATTTATAAAGCCTTTATAGAAGATCTAATCCTAATACTATTCAAAGTATTGCATGTCATAGTAAGAGACAGGATTCTCCCAAAGACATTCTATGTGGCTAGTATCACATTAACCACAAACCCAAGGAAGAAATCTCAAAAAAAAATTACAGACCAATGTTGTTGATGAACTTAGACTCAAAACTTCTAAACAAAATACTAGCAACATGAACTCAAAACATCAAGAAATTATGCACCACCACCAAGTTGGGTTCACTACAAGGATACAACATCATATGAAAAAAATCCATGTAATTTACCACAAAAACAGAAGTAAGGACAAAAGTCACATGATCACTTCAATAGATGTGGAAAAAGCATTCAGCTAAATCCAATACCCATTCATGCTACAAACATTGCAGTGATTTGAAATAGAACAAATTTATCTCAATACCCTAAAGGCAATATAAATAAGCCACAGCCAACATCATATTCAATGGGGAAAAAACTCCATGAATTCCCTTTAAAATCAGGAGAAGGACTAAGACATCTACTATTACCACCACTTTTCAATATATTACTTGAGAATCTAGCCAGAGCAATAAGGCAACAGAATTCAATCAAGGGAATGCAAATAGAAAAAGTAGAAGTGAAATTATCTCTATTTGTAGATGACATGGATCCTATACTTAGAAGACCCAATAAACTCAACCACAAAAACTTTCGCACTGATTAACAAATTCAGGAAGTGTCTGGATACAATATCAATGTAAAAAAATCAGAAGATTTTCTATATTCCAATCATAAATCCACTGAAAAATATCCAGAAAACAATTCAATGCACAGTAACCTCAAAATCAATAAGATATATAAGAATAAACCTAACCAAAACGGTAAAATGCATCCATAATGAAAATTATAAAATACTAAAGAAAGAAATGGAATGACATCTTAGAAAACAGAAGGATCTCCCATGTACTTGGATAGGCAAAAAATATCATAAAATTGGTCATCTTATCAAAAGTGACCCAGATACTTCAGGTAAGCAGAGCTCTGGCTTTATCATATTGCTGGGCTGGGTCCTCCACATTCTAGTAAATATCACTATTTTATCAGAGTATCAGAAAAAATAATAATAATATAATTATTAATAATAATAATAATAATGAAGACTAAATATTTCTTATACTATTTTGTTGGTAATGACAAAACTGGAGAGCTCTGTATGTGGCCCTGCTCTCCTTCCTTGATGTTATGAATATCATGCCCTGGGTCAGAAAGTACATGGTTTTTACCCTGTCAAGTTGCAAGCAACAGTTCAAATTCATCCATGGGAACAGGCTATCTCCTAGTCCATCTACATGTCCAAACCTAACAAAACAGTCCTTTGCATTGTGAGCACCCTTGTATCTCCATGTACTCTCTTCTGAACTTCTCAGGCTTGGTTGGCTGATTTTGCTAATCCTAATGCTTTGATGATGTACTTCTCTGCATTAACCACTGCAGGATGCCCAGCAGTCAGCCACATTGTTTTCACTAGAAGAGACCCCATCTATGTAGACTCTGCTTGTCGTCCCCCAAGCTGGAACCTCAATCCTGAGGCCTCAATGGAGATGATAACTAAACGTGGCTGGTTAAAACTTCTCTTTATTATACATCTCTCTCTGGGATTAAGAACACTATAATCCAACAGACTCCCAATAAGCTCTCTCTCCCGTCAGTTAGCATCCTACCAACCTCTCAGCAACCTTCCAGCAGTCAATCTCCAGCAACCTTCAGGCAACAAAACCTCCTTCCAGCCAGCAACTCTCTCTGCAACCAACCTCTCTCCAGCCAGCAACCCTCTCTCTCCCCTCTCTCCTGGGCGAGAGGTGGAGGCTCTTAAAGCCACACAGGGATTGAAGCACAAGGTGCTTCATACAGCTTTCCCTTGGGCCCGCCATGAGCCAGGTGTGCTGGTGCATGGGCTATAGCGTAGGGCAGCCCTAGGATGTTACCACCTGCAGCCACTTCTGGCACTCTGCCAGACGCCATCTAGAGGCGAGGTCTAGCTGGCTGGGCTAAGACCCCAACACTGCTTTTCCTAGGTATGGAAAAGAATATCTCCTTATGTTCTGAGAATTATGTTAAATGTGTGCAACTGTACAATGATCAGTTGTTAATTTCTCCATCTGTATTAACCACAAACACAAATTTGACACAATCATAATGAAAAACACCATCAGAAGGCATACAATTTGTATACATATAAAGATGTTCTGGCATATACATGCATATATGTTCCTGTGTGTGAAAGAGATAATCAGTCATCTTATGCTGATAACCCATTATAAAAAAATGAAAAATAGTAAGAACTTGAAAAATGATTAAATTGCAATATTGAAATAATGCCATCATATTTTATATTCATTTTCATTTTTATCCACAATGATATAGATGAATTGTTAAAATCTTACGATATGAATAGAATAAAATATTTCTATTTAGTGAAAATTAATCTATTATGTGGAATATAATGAAGTACATTTTGATAGTTGATTTCTAAAATTCCACATGTTCTTTATGATACCTTTTCTAAATTCTCTACTTTAACATCTTTAATTTTAATATAATTTGAACATAATTCTTTTGCATGTTGTACTATTATCTTCTCTTTATTTTTAACCTAACAGTTGAAGCTTGTTTTTGGACACTAATAACAAATGCCAGAGATTTTGTTTTCCTTTTTGATGTACTGGGGATGGAACCCAGTGGTATTCTACATCTGAGCTACAACCCCAGCCCTATTTTTATTGTTTATTTTTTGAAAGAGGGTCTCATTAATTTGTAGAGTCCTCACTAAGTAGCTTAGGATGGCTGGGAACCTGGATACCCTGGTCTCAGCCTTCCAAGTACTGGGATTACAAGTGTACCCAACCACGTCCAGCTTACCAGAGATTTAATATCTGTGCATTTTTGACAATATTTCTTTACTCTGTTACCTTCCTTTATATTAAAAGATTTGGAACTGTGACTGTGGGTGTAGCTCATGGAAGAGGGCTTGTTCAGCAAGTGTAAGGCATTGAGTTAACCTCACAGCATCATCATTTAAAATATTTAAATATACATTCAGAGATCACTGGAACATTGACCTTGAAATTTCAAAACCTGAACATAATCATGTATGTATCATCTTACCTAAGAGTCTCCAGATTTTCATCCCACAGATATAGACCTACAATCCTTGCCTGTTACTATCCTTGGGGATGAGCATTAATCTGTGTAAAGTTAAACAAATATGTCTTACTGCTTTCAGTATCTTTTTTAAAACTTGATTTCTCCTAGCAATACCTCACTCCCACTAGGGGACATATCACTTAAACCAAATGAACCAGTCAACATTGGACCTATACTACAACACCCACTGAGTCTAACATAGATCTAGAGAATATTCATTATACATACTTGTGACATGCATTATCTCAACATCACAAAAGTTTTTCACTAGAACAGATTACATTTTAGGTCACAAAAATCTGAAGAGTTTAAAAATACAGGAATGGTACAAAACAAAATTTAATGAGAGGAACTCAGAAGTTTGACAAGTGCTAGTTAAGTGAACAACATGTTATAAAATAAGCAAAAGAACAATGAGGAAATTTAAATGAAAATTTAAACATCCCTCAAAGTGCTAGGTGCCTGAATTATGTCACCATATCACTGGTACTCCTTTAGTTTATGTCAATTACATGTTTAGAATGTTGCATTTATAGACTGAGTGGCCTAAACACTATAGTTAGAATGATATTTTATTCTCCAGGTGGTGGTGTACACCTGTAATTCCAGTAATTAGAGGCTGAGATAGGAGGATCATGGGTTGCAGACCTACCTCAGCAGCTTAGCAAGACACAGCAATTTGGTGTGGCTTTCTTATAAGAAACATAAAAATTGCTGGGGGTGGAAATCAGAGATGGAACATTCCTGATTCAATTTCTAGTACCAAAAGAAAAAAATAATTTGTATTGCATGAGAAATTTTTATGCCACATCAGAACCCATAAAGTACTGTGTAGAATGTCCTCAATTACAGAGCAGTAAGAAAGGGAGCACCATTACACAGATGGAGACTGGGAATAGATCAACAAGTGAGGAACTGTAGATAATCCGGAAATGAAGCAATCAGAAATCCAATTCCTAAAATCAGTGAGTCAGCATTATAATCTGAGGTCAGTTCAAATTAATGTAGTTACTTCTAATGGTTTTTTAGTTTTCAAATAATCATCCTAGTAGTATCAACGCATTTTCTGATGTCACTTAAAAACAATGGGATGTGTTCCCTGAAAGAGCAAGTAATTCCACTTCAGCATTATATGAAATTTAATACATTGTCATATACCAAAAAAAAAAAAGGAAAGAAATCAGAAATTCTTATACATTGCTAGTTTTCTTGTCTAATTGAGATGGGGGAAATGGAATGTGTCAGTTAAGGGATAAGTACTTTATTTAATACATTGTCATATACCAAAAAAAAGGAAAGAAATCAGAAATTCTTATACATTGCTAGTTTTTCTTGTCTAATTGAGATGGGGGAAATGGAATGTGTCAGTTTAGGGATAAGTACTTTATTTTAAGCATTGTAGAGTTAAATGCTACATTAATTTCTGAGTGCTATTAAATAAAAATTCACAAATTTCTGAGTTGGCCATATAAATCATATCATATAAATTTCAAAATGTAAAGTCATATGTTAGATATATATTAGATAATATGATTGGAAGAAAGATGATATGTAAAGGAAGATTCTGAACTTAGAAGATATATTTGAAATAAATTACTTTCATATAGTATAGAGGAGTAACATATCTCATAATAATTTGTTAGAGTATGCTAGAAAATATTCTCTTAAAAGTATATATATTTTCTTTTATTCTTTCTACAGATATACCTAGAATATGAGAAAATATTTTATATATTCTGTTATACTATGGTAGAACCTTTCTGGAATTATCAAATTTCTTCAAGTATTTTTAAATTTTGAAATTACACACACTGTCACATCAAAACACATATACAAAGATTCATTATTTTACCTTTATATTTCTCTTTTTCTTTCATTTATTTTTCTTTCTGAGTGTATGTGTATACATATGTGCATGTTATTGGGGATTGAACCCAGACATTCTTCCTCTGGACTACACTCCCCAGCATTTTTAGTTTTTATTTCTAAACAAGGTCTCACCTTTTTGCAGAGAGACTCAATAAGTTCTTATGGCTGACTTTGATCCTCCTGTATCAACTTCACAAGCAAAAGTATTACATGCATTTGCTGCCATTGTGTGTAGCATTATATTTTTCTTACTCCAAAGTAGGCCTTTAGAGAAGATATTGTAGTGAAGATGTATAATACCAGAAATATCTAAGACTGAGGCAGGATGATCTCAAGTTTAAGGGTGGCCATCATATCTTAGCAAAACTTGTCACAGAAAAAAAGATTATTAAAAGTTATGAATGTAGCTAAGTGGTGAAATTCTGGTGGGCTTAATACTTATTACAGCAAAATGTTTATCTTTAGCTAAATAATTGTAAATATATATGAATAAAAAATTCTATTTATTCTAATGGACCAGGAGGAAAGCAGGTGTAAAGAAACATACTGGATAATGTTTGATAAATGCATATTCATGACTCAGACATCATTTCTAATCGTACTACAATATAACTTTTATTACAGAATAAAAATGTCACAGTAATACATAAATAAGTAATTTGAACACTGCCCAAATGGTATTTGTGATTTTAGTCCTCTAAAAATGGGATTACAGAAAAAGCCATTCTGCTATGTTACTTTATGGTGTGGTATAAGCCTCTTCACTGCCTTCTGTTTTCTGTAGCCGAATCTAAAGTGGTCGAGTTTCAAATTTTTTACATGATATTATTTCATGCATTTAACTTCAGTATTAAAATATTATAATCTACTCAGTTTAATTTTATAAATGACATTAAAACATTAGAAATTCACTCTATGCTACCTTTTAAAAAATACAGAGAACAAGAACTCATGAAACATTTTCTTAAAATACAGTGATATCAAAATTCTGTATTCTCTTTTTTGAAAGATCAAGAGTCTAATCTTAGAAAATGTTGAGAGGAAATATACTTATAGACTTTATAAATATCTTTTGATATTTAGGTTTGATATAAAGGGTTGTCATTTTTCTCGGGTGTCTGAAGATTTTAAAATTTTTCCAAAGCAAATAATATCAAAGGTTTCAAAGGATTCTGAACATGAACATTCACCAGCATTTTAATAAACTAGCAAGGTTTTTTTCCCATAAGGAACCCTGGAAAATGGCTCATTTCTCATATTGTCAATTTGTTTGCTTATCTGAATACAGAAGCACAGTGACTGGGACTCACACAGCAGGCTGAGTGGCCTCCCCATTACAATTCAACCACAAAGCCATCCACCTTTAGATGTTCCTGAAAAATTTATATTTGACATTAATCTGTCCTAAAAATAAAGTGATGATAATGATGTGTTCCTTGCTATGCAACTTCTGGTGCAGCAACAACTGGCAGCAAATTTACATATATTAATTAGGAAATAAGAGGTAAATAAATGAATGTATGTTATTTTCACTTCACAAATTTTAAATACTCTCAATACAAAAAAGTTCCCACTGGATATAATGACTCCTCCTATCATTTCAATGGCTTTTTTTCTCTTAGGAAACACATAAATATATTACACAATTGTTTGAAATCTAAATTGTCCTGTATAATATTATGGATTAATGTAAGATCTGTAAATTTTAGTTCCTTAGTTGATTCCTGCATCACTCTCTAGTTTAGTTTTCTCTTCAGTGTACATTCTCTGGTGGATAAAAAGATGTAAGGTAGTATCAAAATATTTACTGCAGGTGGGCTCTATTTTGTGTGGTTTTTCTTATGCCTAATTAGATTTGAGGAAAAAGAAAAAGGTTTACCGCATTCTGTACATTTGTAGGGTTTCTCGCCATGTGGACTCTCTTATGCATATTTAGTTTTGAGGAAGAAGAAAAAGATTTACTGCATTCGTTACATTTGTAGGGTTTCTCTCCAGTATGAATTCTCTGATGTGTAATTAGTGTTGAGGAGTCAGAAAAAGATTTACCACATTCTTTACATTTGTAGGGTTTCTCTCCAGTGTGGACTCTCTTATGCTTAGTTAGATGTGAGGAGTAAGAAAAAGATTTACCACATTCCTCACATTTGTAGGGTTTCTGTCCAGTGTGAATTCTCCAATGTTTACTCATAGTTGAGGAATCAGAAAAAGATTTACCACATTCTTTACATTTGTAGGGTTTCTCTCCAGTGTGGACTCTCTTATGCTTAGTTAGATGTGAGGAGTAAGAAAAAGATTTACCACATTCCTTACATTTGTAGGGTTGCTCTTCAGTGTGAATTCTCCAATGTTTACTCATAGTTGAGGAATCAGAAAAAGATTTACCACATTCTTTACATTTGTAGGGTTTCTCTCCAGTGTGAATTCTCTGATGTTTAATCATAGTTGAGGAAGAAGAAAAAGACTTACCACATTCTTTACATTTGTAGGGTTTCTCCCCAGTGTGAATTCTCCAATGTCTACTCAGAGTTGAGGAAGAAGAAAAAGATTTACCACATTCTTTACATTTGTAGGGTTTCTCTCCAGTATGAATTCTCTTATGTGTAATTTGTGTTGAAGAAGATGAAAAAGATTTGCCACATTCTTTACATTTGTAGGGTTTCTCTCCAGTGTGAATTCTCCAATGTTTACTCATAGTTGAGGAGTCAGAAAAAGATTTACCACATTCATTACATTTGTAGGGTTTCTCACCACTGTGTATTCTCTGATGTGTAATTAGTGTTGAAGAAGAAGAAAAAGATTTACCACATTCTTTACATTTGTAGGGTTTCTCCCCAGTGTGGACCCTCTTATGGGTAGTTAGATATGAGGAGTCAGAAAAAGATTTACCACATTCATTACATTTGTATGGTTTCTCCCCAGTGTGAATTCTCCAATGTCTACTCATAGTTGAGAAGTAAGAAAAAGATTTACCACATTCTTTACATTTGTAGGGTTTCTCCCCAGTGTGGACTCTCTTATGCTTTGTTAGATGTGAGGAGTAAGAAAAAGATTTACCACATTCTTTACATTCGTAGGGTTTCTCCCCAGTGTGGAATTTCTTAGTTTTAGTCAGATTTGAGTGAGAAGAAAAAGATCTACTACCTTCTCTATATTTGTAGAATTTTTGTTCAGTGTGGGTTCTGTGATGCTTTACAAGAGTTGAGTTCTGAGCAAAAGGATTACCGCATACTTTGCCTTTGTAATCTTTCTCTCCGGTGTGTATTTTCTGATGAACAAGATGTGAAGGATGAGTGGAAGTTTTATGGCATTCGCTGCCACTGTGTAGGGTCTCTCCATTGTACATTGTCTGATGGTGACTGATGTGTATATTTTCCTTTGGGAAAATTCTTTGTGTGTAGTTTGAATCCATATCTGTAAACAATAAAAATAAAAATTTATCCTGATTACTGATTCATTTAGTAGATTTTACAAAGTCATATATAAAGTTATACAATACTGAAAACATTAAGAAGATGGCAGAAGTTTGGCCATGGGGGTGCCAGCCTTTTATCACAGTATTATTCTTAGGCAGGAGGAATAGTGTTTCAAGGTCAACCACAGCAAATTATTAAGACTCTCAGCTACTTAGCAAAATCCTGTTTCAAAATGAAAAATAAATAGTACTGACTGTGTTACTCAGAGGTAGACTACCCTTAGCTTCTATCCTTATTAACTCCCCCATCAAAATGATAACAAAATAGTAATCTTTAGTCCCCTTTACTCCATAAATATCCAGGTATAAAAATTTTACACTTACCAGAGTTTGTGAAAATTTAAAAAATATGTATGATATTACAGTGATTATTGCATCAGAAAGAACCACAAAAAAGATGTGTCATATTTTACGATCATAGACCCTCTTCCTCACAATCAGGATTAATTCTCTATATTGTTAATGAGTCTTCAAGAGAGACAGAAAGTAATGTATCTTGCATTCCTACATCTACTTTTCTTGGGCTTCATGAAGGCCCCTTTCCTCACAAAGTGTGCTAAAGAGAAGAGCAGTATAATATTTTGGATGACTTTTTGGGTCTATTCAAAGCTAAACTGAGGTATACCTGTAACACGACAATCACTCTCCAGCCAAAAGATGATGGATTCTTGACAATATATTTAAAGTTGTTTCAACTAGAAAACTCTTTTTGGTACTGGGGATAGAGCCCAGAGGCATTTTACCTTTGAGCTACACCTCCAGCCCAATTTTGTTACTTGTTTGGAAACAGGGTTTCACTATGTTGTTGAGTCTCACTACTTGTTGAGTCTGTCCTTGAAACTGGAATCCTCCTGTCTCAGCCTTCCAAGTTCTGGGATTACAGGCATGAACCACCACACTTGGCTCATCAACTGGAAAACTTTTAAAACATATTTCCAGAGAAGTCTCATCCGGAGGTTCCAAACATCTATATGATGGGCATTGGGTTTTATTTTCAAGGAATGATGTCAAGCCATAGAGTACGATAATTGGGTATTTGATTATTTATTTTTCAATTGAAGTTAAACTGTTTATATCCAAATATACATATATATATTTATATTTCCAAATATATATATATTTTTGGAAATATAAACAGTTTAACTTCAATTGAAAAATAAATAATCAAATACCCAATTATCGTACTCTATGGCTATATATATATATATATAATTTTCATATTAATAAGTGAGTAGCATTGTACTGTGGATATGTGCACCATAAGCATGTGTGTGTTTTTACGTAAACATCTCACAAACTGTTCTTTCTAATTTAATGGACACTTAGGATGATCATTAACATGTTTTTGTTGAAAATTTCATGATATGTTTAATAAGATTGAACTTATTTTGCCCTCACAATCTGTTTTATTAGAGATAAGTTGTATCAATTATATTGTGTAAATCAAATCCTCCAATTTCCTCTTTCTTTCTACTCACATATAAATTCCAATTCCTTCTTTTATATTCTTGTCTACATTTTTTTTTTTTTTTTGCAGTACTGGGAGTTGAACTCAGGGGCATTCTACCTCTGAGCTATACCCCCAGCCCTATTTTTTATTCTTTATTTTGAAACCGAGTCTCACTAAGTTGCGGAGTGCCTCACTAGGTAGCTGAGGCTGGCCTCGAACCCGGATCCTCCGGTCTCAGCCTCCCGAATGCTGGGATTACAAGCGTG
>PVLC010044869.1:0-11997 GCA_004027655.1 Graphiurus murinus | reverse complement strand
TTCTATTTCTTTGATTGTTATTGGTCGGTTTAAGTTTTCGATATCTTCTTGACTCAATTTAGGGAGGTTGTATGTGTCTAGGAAGTTGTCAATTTCTTCTAGATCTTCCATTTTGTTGGAGTACAGTTTTTCAAAATAGTTTCTGACTATCTTCTGTATTTCCATACTGTCGGTGGTAATATCCCCTTTTTCGTCTCTTGTTTTGGTAATTTGGGTTGCTTCTCTCTTTCTTTTGGTCAGAGAATTAGGCTGTGGAAGGAGCAGCGGGGACGAGCCAGACGCTGTAAGTGGCTAAATACACGGGGACACAGCTAACAGCCCAGGCGTGGGCGTTGGCCCCGGATCTCCACGAACTACCCAGGTGGGGACTGCCGCAACACTCACAGTGATCAGAACCCCCCCTCCCCCCGTGGAACAGAGATGTTTCTTTTTTTTTTTTTTTTTTTTTTTTTGCGGTACTGGGGATTGAACTCAGGGGCATTCTACCTTCGAGCTATACCCCCAGCCCTATTTTTTATTCTTTATTTTGAAACCGAGTCTCACTAAGTTGCAGAGTGCCTCACTAGGTAGCTGAGGCTGGCCGCGAACCTGGATCCTCCAGTCTCAGCCTCCCGAATGCTGGGATTACAAGCGTGCGCCACCACGCCCAGCTGAGATGTTTCTTTTTTAAAGGACATTTTTCTCTGTTTCCTTAAGTTTAAAAAAGAAATATTATAGTCTATATATTCACACATATATTTAATATATAATCCAATATTATATATACATAGTTAAGAAATATACAAAAGCCCTAAAATTAAAAGCAGTGTTCTCTTTCTGCACATATATCATCAATCTTGTTCTTTAGAGGGGTACACATTTTAGCTCTTTTAACTCTTTCTTCTGAGGGTTGCTGATAAATTTCTTAAATAATTCTAAAATAAGAGTTTTCTTGATTTGAAGGTATTGTATGTTATACATCATTAATTTGTCTCCCTAACATTTTTCTGGTACGTGTTTTTCATTCATTTTAGCTCTTCTTTTGGTTAACTTTGTAAGTGTAAGCAGTATAGTAACAATTTTATTTCCAATTTCATCTACTTAGACAGTGCTTTTTGAACCACTAATATTTTGAGGTGATGCTTGGTGGGCCTGGTGAGCAACTGCAATTCTTAAAATATCACTTCTTTGATTTAGGTTACATTGTTTTCTGGACTCTGTTTTCTTTTCTCTGATTACTCCCTTACATATCCCATTCTAGGAGGAATATGGATTTTAGCATGTTTGAAAATTCATTTTATCTTTGTCCCATACTTGGGAAGTAATCCTCTGCTTTAAGGTTCTCCCTTAAATAGTATTTGGTCCTGCATTTTTAGCATCTGTTTTTGCTCATGAGGAATTGGGTGTAGGTCTGTTTGTAGGCCACATAGTATTTTCACTTAAAATCTTATTGTCATGGCTATTGTGAAATATCATGATAATGTGTGAAGAGTGAGACTTTTAACCTTTATTCTCTGCTTGGTACTTAGTGGGCTTTTGCATTTGAATCAAGTCCTTCAGCGCTAAGAAATTTTCCTCTTTTTAAAAAATTGATTTATCTGCATTTTCTCAGTTCAATTTTTCAGAACACCTCTTTTGTTGGTTAGTTTGTTTTTGTTTTCAGTGGTACTGGAAATTGAGGAGAGGGGTGTTCTACCTCTGAGCTGCATCTTCAGCCATTTTTATTTTTATTTTGAAAAATGGTCTTCCTGAGTTACCAAGTGCTAGCCTGGGACCTGCAATTCTTCTGTCTCAGCCTCCCAAGTAATGAGATTATAGGTGTACTCCACTGTGTCCAGCTATTTTGTTGGTTATTTAACTACCTGTGTTGTGTTTCTGTCTTTCTTTTCTTTTTATACCATTTTACTTCTTCTTTTAGATTCATTATATTTTGAAGGAGTTTTCCATTATTATATTTTAATTAAGGAATTGTGTTAATCTTAGCAATCATATTTTTAATTCACAAGAACTATTTCTTGTTCTCTGATCATAACTATTTTTTAACAGTTTATTCTTGTTTTTTAGTTGGATGCAAAACACTTCCTCCCTGGCTCCTCCTCTCTCTCAAAAATTGATGCTGCTCCTCTTCATTCATTCTATGAGTCTTCCTCCACCTCATCTCCTCCTCTTCTGTTGTCTAAATCATTTCTACTTTCTTTAATATCACTTGTGTCTATTTGCCAATCTTGATTTTTGTCTTCATATCACAGGTTTTCCTCAACTCTCTACTGATGCTTGCTTGCCTATTGATAGGTAACAATGAAGTGATAGACAAGCTCTCAGTTTCCTGTACATATGCTGGCTTTTAAGTTGTCAGCTTTTGTTTAGGTTAAGTTGATAGAAAATGAATATATGGCTTTGGGACCCATAATAACATATATGGGAGTTTTGTTTTGGGGAAACAATTCACACACTAGTTTTCCCTGGGGTATGCATTCAGTTGCATTAAAGAAGAAACATATTTCCTTTTCCAGGAAGATAAATACCTGCCTGAATGTTCTACACAAATATCTATAGAAGAGATGGTCTTATTTTCAGACCTTAAGGTGACTGAGCTGCTTTCAGTTTTTCTCACCCAGGCCCTCTGTGCTGCATTTTGTTTCTGATTTTTTTTCTCTGAATCCCATTTTTATTTGATTATTATGAAGGTCAAAGTTTTTTCCAGATGTTTCTATATAATTATTTATTCATTTTTAAAGCACTTTAATTAGTGAATTGTAACCATACATCATATTGAGGTTTAATGTGATAGAAACATATCTGTATGCTTCTGCTTTTTTAGTTTTCTCAAATTTGGCAATACATATTGATTTCCTCCTTGTATTTTTGTTTTGTTTTTTGTACATTTTTCTTAGTTTCATTTTTGCAGTACTGGGAATCCAACTCAGGGGCATTCTACCTCCGAGCTATACCCCCAGTCCTATCGTTTTTTATTGGTGCATTGTAATCATAAATCTCTGTTAAGTACAAGCTGGTAAAGGTATTCATGCACACATTTCTCATTTGACCCTTCCCCAATTCCCTCCCTACTCTCTCCTCCTCCCTCCTTCTCATGTTCATTTTAGTGATTGACTTTGATATGATTATGCAAGTACATCACGTGCATTAGGGTGTTTCGGTACGCCCTCCCCATCACCTTCAGTTAAGTCACCTTCTTTGCTCATCTAAGATTTCTCCTTCATCTATAATCCCTCTTATATAACACTTTCTCACTGAGTTACAGATGGCCTCACTAAGTTGCTGAGGCTGGCTGAGAACCTATGATCCTCCTGTCTCAGCCTCCCAAGTACTGGGATTAAAAGCGTGTGCCACCATGCCTGGCTGTTTGTGTTTTTGATGATTGCCATTGTAATAGGGGTTAGGTGAAATCTCAAGGTAGTTTTGATTTGCATCTCTCTGATTGCTAATAATGTTGAACATTTCCTCATATATTTATTGGCCATTTTTATTTATTCATTTGTGAAGTGTCTATGTAGATCCTCTGGTTGTCCATTTATTGATAGGATTATTTGCTTCCTTAGCTGTGAGTTTCTTGAGTTCTCTATATATTTTAGATATTAGTCCCCTATCATAGGAGTAGCTGGCAAAATTTTTCTCCCACTCTATGGGCTCTCTGTTGAGGTTCTTGATAGTTTTTTTTGCTTCACAGCAGCTCTTCATATTAATGTAATCCAAAGTATTGAGCTACCTTTGAGCTGCTTGTGCCTTTAAGGTTTTGTTGAGAAAGTTTTTACCTGTGGTTATATGTTGAATATTGGGCCTATGTCCTCTTCAAGTAGCTGCAAGGTCTCTGGCCTGACTTCCAGGTCTTTGATCCATCTTGAATTGACTCTTTTGCAGGGTGAGAAAGCGGGGATTATTTCCATTTTCCTGAATATGGTTAACTGGTTTTGCAAAACCAGTTTTGTTGAAGAGGTTATCTTTTTCCAAGTGTATGCTTTTGGCTTCTTTGTCAAAAATCAGTTGACTGTAAGTGTGTGGGTTTGATTCTGAATCTTCTATTCTGCTCCACTGGTCTATGTGTCTGTTTTTGTGCCAATACCCTGCTGTTTTTATTACTGTAGCTTTCTAGTCTAGTTTGAAGTCAGGTATTGTGATGCTTCCTGCATGGTTCTTGTTGCTAAGAACTGCTTGTGCTATTCTGGGCTCTTTGTTGTTCCAAATGAACTTAAGGGCTGATTTTTGCATGTCTGTGAGGAGTGACCTTGGTAATTTAATGAGTATCACATTGACTCTGTAGATCACTTTTGGGAGAATGGCCATTTTGATGATATTTATTCTGGCTATCTAAGAGCATTAAAGATATTTCCATCTTCTAAGATATTCATTGATTTATTTTTTTCACCTTTTAATAGTTTTTCTTATAAAATTCTTTTACCTCCTTGGTTAGGTTTATTCCTAAGTATTTTATTTTTCAGGGTGCTACTGTGAGTAGAATTTTTTTCTGGATTTCTTTTTCAGTGTATTTATGCTTGGCATACTGGAAAGCTTCTGATTTTTTAAGATTGATTTTGTATACAGACACTTTGCTGAATTTTTTGATCAATTCTCTAAAATTTTGGTTGACTTTGGTGTTAATTATAGTATCATGCTATCTGCAAAAAGGGATAGTTTTAGTTCTTCTTTTCCCATTTTTATACTTTTGATTTCCTTTTCTTATTGCTCTGGCTAAAGTCGCAAGTATTATATTGAACAGAAGTGGTGATAATGGACATACTTGTCTTGCTCTTGTTTTTAGTGGAAAATCTTGCAGTTTTTCCCTATTTAATATGATGTTGGCAGTGGGCCTATTGTATATTGCCTTTAATATTTTGATATATTGCCTTTAATATTTTAATATTTCTAATGCCCTGCAGTGCTTTTAGCATGAATGGGTATTGGATTTTATCAAATGCTTTTTCACATCAATTGAAATGATCATGTGTCTTTTGTCTTTGATTCTATTTATGTGGTGAATTACATGAATTGTTTTTCATATGTTGAACCATCCTTGCATCCCTGGGATGAGCCTGACTTTGTCATGGTGTATAATATTCTTAATGTAGTTTTGAATGTGCATTGCAATATTTTTTTTAGCAGTTTTACATCTAAGTTCATCAATGATATAGTTCATCAATAGATAGGCCTATAGTTTTCTTTTCTTGAGCTCTCTTTATTTGGCTTTGGTATTAAGGGATATTGGCTTCATAGAATAATTCTGGCACAGTCCTTTTCTTTGTATTTCACAGAATAGTTTGAGGAGTATTGGGATTAAATATTCTATAAAGGTTTCATAAAATTCACTTGGAAAACCATATGGCCCTGGGCTTTTGTTTAGTGGTAAACTCTTTATTGCTGCTTCTATCTCTTTGATTTCTATTGATTGTTTTAACTTTTCTGTATCTTCTTGACTCAATGTAGGAAGGTTATATATTTCTAGATATTTGTCAATTTCTTCTAGATTTTCCATTTTGTTTTAATATAGTTTTTCTAAGGAGTTTCTAGTGATCCTCTGGTTTTCCACACTGTTGGTTGTAATATCACATTTTTCATCTCTTATTTTGGTAATTTGGGTTGATTCTCTCTTTCTGTTGGTTAGGTTGGTTAATGGATTATCTATATTTATTTTGTCAAGAAACCAGCTTTTGGTTTTGTTGATTTTCTGTATTTTTTTCTCTACTTCATTAATTTCTGCTCTAATTTTAATAATTTCCTGTCTTCTACTAGCTTTGGGGTTAGACTGTTCTTGTTTTTCAAAGATTTTTGAGCTGCATCATTAGGTTATTTATTTGGTGCTTTTCTGTTCTTCTTTTGTGGGCATTCAGTGCTATAAATTTTCATCTTAGTACTGCTTTCAAGGTGTCACATAGGTTTTGATACCTTGTGTTTCTGTTTTCTTTTGATTCCAGGCATTTTTTTAATTTCTCCCTTTACTTTTTTATGATCCATTCCTAGTTCAATAGTGTGGTGTTCAGTCTCCATGTGTTTACATTGTTACTGGGTCTTCTTAGAGTTTATTTCTAGTTCCAGTCTATTGTGGTCTGAAAAGACATAGGGAATAATGTTACTTTTAAAAAAAATTTGCCAGTGTTCACTTTGTGGCCCAGAATGCGGTCTATTTTGCAGAAGATTCCATGGACAACTGAGACAAATGTGAATTCAACTGTAGTTGGGTGAAATATTCTGCATGTTTCTAATAGGTCCATTTGGTTTATGGTATTTTTTAAGTCTGAGGTGTCTTACTGACCTTTAATCTAGAAGATTGCTCTAGTGATATGACAGGAGAATTGAAGTCTCCCAATATTATTGTACTGAGATCTATGTGTGACTTTAAATCATCAAGAGTTTATTTTATGAAAGTGGCTGTACCTATGTTTTGGGCATAAATGTTGACAATTGTTATTTCCTCTTCCTAAATTGTTCCCTTTAGTAGTAATAAATGACCTACTTTGTCTCTTCTGATAAGTTTAGACTTGAAGCCTAATTTATCTGATTTCATAGTTGCCACTGCTGCTTGTCTTCCAGTTCCATTGGCATGGATTACCTTACTTCAGCACTTCACTTTTATTTTCTGGGAATCTTTGCTTATTAGGTGTGTTTCTTACAGGCAGCATATAGATGGATTCTGGGTTTTAATTCATTTTGCCACTTTGTGTCTTTTTATTGGGGAGTTGAGGCCATTTATATTCATTGTGATTATTGAGAGATTATTTCTAATTCCTATCATTTTGAGTTTTGACATCTATTTGAGGTAGTGTTTGTTCTTCTTTGCTTAGTTGTTTGCCTGAAATATGAACAAAAGTATACTATAGTGAGTAGACATTTAACAGCTGAAAAATTCATTCAGATCAAAGAGGACTGCAGAGGCTAAGTCAGCTCTGTACTTATGAACTTACAGGGATTTTTTTTTGCTTTTCTATTCTGTTTTTGTTTTGTATTGCTTTGTTTTGTTTATGGGGTTTTTTTGTTTGTTTGGATGGTTGGTTGATTGGTTTTTTTTTTGCTCATTTATCTGCTCTCTTCCTCATCCCTTTTACAATATTCCCCCACTCTCCTATCTATATTATTTTCTTCAACAATTTTTCTCTTTCCTTTTTGCTTTTTTATGTCTTACATCGAGATGATTTTATACCACTACACCTAATAGTCCATATTGAATACTAGAATCCTCTCACATTTCCACTATCTATAATCTCTACCATATATCACTTTAACACAATCAAACTCTTATTCCACTAGATCGTATTTTCTACTTTACCCTATTATTGCATTAATCACTGTGGCTTCTCCCTGCTCACCCAAACTTCACCACTGAACACAACACAACCTACCTTTGTATACACCAGCAGACACCTCTAAATCACTATTGCAGAGATTAGACCAGATAGATGAACCAACAGAAAGGATTGCTGATACCAAGGATAAATTCACCTCAGCTGATAGAAGGAATAGCTCAACATGTCCCACATCGAGACCTAAAAATGCAGAGGCCACAAACTGTTCTACTCATGCCTCTGATATGAATCCCATAACACAAGCAACAAATGGACCTTTGAAGTCAACACATGAAAACCACCAATGGCATCATTATAGTGGGTAGAAGGAGCCTAGAGTAATCACAACTCACTACAAGATACTATTCACAGGGAGAAAATAGAAATAAGAAACATATAAATTGAGAGAAAGCTAGCATAAGCAACAAAGTTATAAACTGAAGAGCACAGAAATCATGGGAAGGAAAAACAGCAAAGAAATATTGAATTACCACAATCCCCCAAGAACAGAACTCACCAACACAGAAGTGTAGAGATTGCCAGAAGAACAATTCATATCTTTAATAGTAGAAATTATACAAGATTTCCGAAAATAATGCAAAGAAAGTTGGAAAGAATTAAAAGAAAAAATAAAAAAAAAGAATCTTACACCCTGAATAGGAAACAAAGAGAAGCCTTGAAGGAAGGGAAGGATGTGAAAGATGTAATAATTGAAGTGACAGAATAAAAGAGGGACTAGAAGTTAAAACTAGTGGAATCAACCATCTTTTCAAAGGAGTAACATCAGAGAATTTTCCAAATATAGAAAGAGAAGTTGACACACAGGTATAGGAAACATATACAAATCCCCTCTAGATGAGATCAAAGAAAAGGTTCACCACACCACATAATAATTAAATTGAATAATGGAGAGGCCAGGAGAGAGTTTAAGGGTGACAAAAGTAAAAGGCCAAGTGACAATTAGAGATTAGAGGCAAACCAATTAAAATCATTACAGTCCTCCTAAACCAAGACATGAAGAACAGGAAGGCCTGGAGCAACATATTCCAAATTCTGCAAGAAAATAACTTGCAGCCAAGATTCTCCTACCCAGAAAAATCTATTTCTCAAAATCAACGGAGAAATAAAACCTTCCATGACAAAGAAAACCTAAAGAATTTATGTCTTTCAAACCAGCATTAGTGAAAATACTCAAAGAGATTAACTAAATAGAATAACTAACAAACAAACATCAGAGCAGAGAAACAATAATTTCCAGGAAGCAAATAACTAAGCAAAGAAGCACAAACACTACCTCAAACAGACATTAAAACTCAAAATATTAGGAATTAAAAATTATCTTTCAATCATTACACTGAATATAAATGGCCTCAACTCCCCAATAAAAAGATACATGTTGGCAAAATGGATTAAAAACAACAACAACAAAAATCCATCTATATGTTGCCTGCAAGAAGCACACCTTACAAGCAAAGATTCTCACAAACTAAAAGTCAAGGGCTGGAGTAAGGTGAATCATGCCAATGGAATTCGAAGATAAGCAGGAGTAGCAAGTATGATATCAGACAAATTAGTCTTTAAGCCAAAGCTTATCAGGAGAGACAAAGCAGGGCATTTTTTTACTAGTAAAAGGAACAATTCAGCAAGAAGAAATAACAACAGTCAACATTTATGCCCCAAACATAGGTGCAGCCACTTTAACAAACTCTTCATGATATAAAGTCACACATAGATCCCAATACAATAATATTGGGAGACTTCAATACTCCTTTCACATCAATAGACCAATCTTCTAGACAAAAGGTTATTAAAGATGCCTCAGACCTAAAGAATACCATAAACCAAATCAGAAAATATCACCCAACTACAGCTAAATTCACATTTTTCTCAGCTGCCCATGGAACCTTCTGCAAAATAGACCACATTCTGGGCCACAAAGTGAGCACTAGAAAATTCAAAAAAATGTAACACAATTCCCTGCATCTTTTCAGACCATAATGGGATGAAACAAGAAATCAATTATAGGAAGACCCAGAGTAACCACGTAAACACATTGAGACCGAACACCATACTGCTTAACAAGGAATGGGTCATAGAAGAAGTAAGGGGAGAAATTTAAAAATTCCTAGAAACCAACAAAAGCAGAAACATAATATATCAAAACCTCTAGGACACTTTGAATGCAGTACAAAGAGGAGAATTTATAGCACTGAGTGCACACATAAGAAGAACAGAAAATCACCAAATAAATAACCTAATGACATAGCTCAAAGCCCTTAAAAACAGGAACAGTCTAACCCCATAGAAGACAGGAAATTATAAAAATCAGAGCAGAAATTAATGAAGTAGGGAATAAAATAATACAGAAAATCAACCAAAACAAAATCTTGTTTCTTGAAAAAATATACAAGATAGATAAACTATTAACCAACCTAACAAAACGAATGAGAGTATAACACAAATTACTAAAATAATAGATGAAAATCATGATATTAGTACTAATAGTATGGAAATCTAGAGTATCATCAGAAATTACTTTGAAAAACTATACTCCAACAAATTGGAAAACCTGATGAATTTCTGGACACATAAAACCATCCTAAATTGAATAAAGAAGATTTAGAAAGCTTAAACTGACCAATAGCACTCAAAGAGAAAGAAGGAGCATTAAAGAGTTTAGCATCAAACAAAATCTCAGAGCCAGATGGTTTTCAATGTGAATTTTATAAAACCTTTATTAAAAAGCTAATCTCAATACTTCTCAATCTATTTCAGGAAATAGAAAGGAATGGGACTCTCTGAAACATATTCTATTAAGCCAACATCACATTAATACCAAAGCTGAATAAAGGCAGGTCAAGGAAAGAAAACTATAGGCCTATATTGCTGATGAGCTTAGATGCAAAACTGCTAAACAAAATACTAGTAATGTTCATTCAAAACCACATTAAGAAAATTATACACCATGACCAAGTTGGGTTCATCCCAGGGATGCAAGGCTGGTTCACCATATGAAAAACAATTCATGTAATTCATCATATAAACAGAATCAAAGACAAAAATCACATGTACATTTGAATAGATGCAGAAAAGCATTTGATAAAAACCCAACACCCATTCATGCTAAAAGCACTGCAGGGAATTGGAATAGAAGGAACATATCTCAACATCATAGAGGCAATATACAATTGGCCCACATCCAACATCATATTAAATGTGTAAAAACTGTGAGAGTTCCCACTACAAACAGGGACAAGAAAAGGATGTCCATTATCATCAGTTCTATTCAGTTTAGTACTTGAGACTCTAGGCAGAGCAAAAAGGCAAGAGAAGGAAATCAAAGGCTTACAAATTGGAAAGCAAGAACTAAATCTATCCCTTTGTGCAGATGACAGCATACCATATTTAGTAGACCCAATAAATTCAACCAAAAGGTTTTTAGAACTGATCAACAAATTCAGCAAAATGTCTGGATACAAAATCAATCTTAAAAAATCAGAAGCTTTCCTGTATGCCAACTATAAATAAGAAATTCCGAAAACAATTCCACTTGCAATAGCACCCCTCAAAATAAAATACTTAGGAATAATCCTAACAAAGGAGATTATAGCCCTCTATAAGGAAAACTATAAAAATTTGAAAAAAGAACTTGAAGAAGACCTTAGAATATGGAAAGATCTTCCATGCTCTTAGATAGGCCATCAAAATGTCAATCCTCCCAAAAGTGATCTACAAATTCAATGTGATATCCATTAAATTACCAAGGTCACTCCTCACAGACATGCAAAAATCAGCCCTTAAGTTCATTTGGAACAACAAAGAGCCCAGAATAGCACAAGCAGTTCTTAGCAACAAGAACCATGCAGGAAGCATCACAATACCTGACTTTAAACTAGACTAGAAAGCTACAGTAATAACAGCAGCATGGTATTGGCACAAAAACAGACACATAAACCAATGGAGCAGAATAGAAGATTCAGAATCAAACCCACACATTTACAGTAAACTGATTTTTGACAAAGAAGCCAAAAGCATACACTGGAAAAAAGATAACCTCTTCAACAAAACTGGTGTTGCAAAACCAGTTAACCACATTCAGGAAAATGGAAATAATCCCCGCTTTCTCACCCTGCAAAAGAGTCAATTCAAGATGGATCAAAGACCTGGAAGTCAGGCCAGAGACTTTGCAGCTACTGTAAGAGTGCATAGGCCCAACACTTCAACACATAGGCACAGGTAAAATCTTTCTCAAAAAATACCAAAGGCAGAAGCAACTCAAAGGAAGATCAATACATGGGATTGCATTAAACTGAAGAGCTTCTTTGCAGCAAAGAAAACTATCAAGAACCTCAAGCCGGGCATGGTGGCACACACTTGCAATACCAGCATTTGGGAGGTTGAGACCAGAGGATCCAGGTTTGAGGCCAGCCTCAGCTACCTAGCGAGGCACTCCACAACTTAGTGAGACCCTGTTTCAAAATAAAGAATAAAAAATAGGGCTGGGGGTATAGCTCGGAGGTAGAATGCCTCTGCGTTAAATCCCCAGTACTGCAAAAAAAAAAAAAAAAAAAAAAAAAAAGGAAAAGAAAACTATCAAGAACCTCAACAAAAGCTGGGCGTGGTGGCTCACGCGTGTAATCCCAGCATTCGGGAGGCTGAGACCAGAGGATCCGGGTTCGCGGCCAGCCTCAGCTACCTAGTGAGGCACTCCGCAACTTAGTGAGAC
>PVLC010044867.1:0-11997 GCA_004027655.1 Graphiurus murinus | reverse complement strand
TTCCAGGTCCTTGATCCACCTTGAGTTGACTCTTGTGCAGGGTGAGAAAGTGGGGTTTATTTCCATTTTCCTGCATATGGTTAACCAGTTTTGCCAACACCATTTGTTAAAGAGGCTATCCTTTTTCCAGTGTATACTTTTGGCTCCTTTGTCAAAAATCAGTTGACTGTAAGTCTGTGGGTCTGTTTCTGAGTCTTCTGTTCTGCTCCATTGGTCTATGTGTCTGTTTTTGTGCCAGTACCATACTGTTTTTATTACTGTGGCTTGGTAGTAGAGTTTAAAGTCAGGTATTGTGATGCCTCCTGCATGATTTTTATTGCTAAGAACTACTTTGGATATCCTGGGCTTTTTGTTTTTCCAGATGAAACAATACATTTAATTCACCACATAAACAGAATCAAAGCATTTCTCATTAGCATGCCAAAGCCTATGAAATACATATTTATACATATAAATTTATACATATAAATAATTTTTAATACAATTTTGCTGTCATTTTTTTCTTTATTTTTTTTTCTTGCAGCACTAAGAACTGAACCAAAAGGCTCACACATGCTGGGCAAGCATGTAACACAGATGTATGTTCCCAGCTTATTATCTTTTTTTCCCAGCTTCTTTTTTATAACATGAATTTAGAGACAGGTTGTCCGTCAGTTGCCCAGGACGACCTTGATCTTGTGATCTTCCTTACTCAGTTTCCAAATAAGCAAGACTACAGGCATGTGCCACCATGCCAAGCAAAATGTGTGGGAGTTTTGAAACAGTATTATGTCTGATACTACACTATCATAGAGAATCATTCATCTTTCCTCATGAATTCCTGTCACTTCATCTGATTATCATTCCTCCTATTGAGTCTCTACTAATCAATAATCTCTATACTATCTCTATAATTTTGCCTTTGGTCACAGAAGTGAAATTACACAGTATTTTGCCTTTTCCAAATGAGTTTCCTTTTCTTTCTTTTAGAATTTTACTTGTGCAGTATGATTGTATATCATAGTGAGATTCAAAGTATTCCAATCATGCATGTTCACAACACCTTTTATGTGGTTCTGTGCTAACCTCATCGCCCTTCTTCTCCCACTGTGTACAGTATGTTAAACTCATTATTGACACCCTCACATATGAGCATACTATTACTTGATCCGTTTCCTCACTTAAGCATCCTTTTTCCATTCCACTTCTCCATCCTATAACCCCTTCCATATTCTGCTGGTCTCAGTTCTTTTTTTTTTTATTGTAGTAATTCATGCATTGTAAGCATATATCTTTGTTAGGTACAAATTGTTAACCACATATTTGCACACATTTCTCATTTGAACCCTTCCCCAATTCACACCCCATCCCCTCACCCTCCCTCCCTCTCAGGCTCAGTTCAGTGAGTGACCTTGATATAATTGTGTAAGTACATCATGTGCCTTAGGGTGTCCCCCCACCCCATCCATCCCCTTCGATTAAATCAACTTCTTTGCTTATCGAGGATCTCTCCTTTTCATCTGGAGACACTCCTATGCCCCATCTTCTCCCTAGCATCCGCATATTAGGGAGAACACGTGATTTTTTTATTATTTGACTGACTAATATCACTTAATATGTTTTCAGGTCTCAGTTCTTATTGTAAAAGAAAGTTCACTTTTCTTCTCTATTTTCTCTTTATCTTTCACATATGAGAGACAACATATGACCCCAGAGTCTATGAAACTGTCTGATTTCACCTAGGATTATGTTGTATATTTCTATCATTTTTTTGCAAATGACATCCTTTAGTTCTGTTTGAAGTGAAACCTCAATGCGTGTAATACCACATATTATTTATCCCCTCATCTGTCCATGGCCATCTGTTTTGGTTTCATATGTGTCTATTGTGAACCTTGTTGCTATAAGCATGAATAGGCCTGTATCACTATAGTATTCTAATATTAAATTTTCCTGAAAGATACTGAAGAGTGGTATAGCTAGGGTACATGATGGTTCCTTTCCTAGTCTTTTGTGAAACCTCCGAACTACACTCAGTGCAAGCTGCACTAATTTACACACTAAACAATAGTGTACAGCAATAGTGAACACCAATAGTGTTACGTCCCCCATATCTTCAACAGCATCTGTTATTGTTTCTATTCTTTATAATTTCCATTCTCGCTGGAATAAGATGGAATCCTAGTGTAGTTTTGAATAACATTCCCCTGATTGCTAATGTAGCTGAACATTTTTTATGTGTTTATTGGCCATTTGCATTTCTTCTTTTGAGAAGCAGCTATCAATTCACTACTTTCTTTTTTATTTAATCCTTTCATTTTGGGGGATATTAAGTTTTTTTGAATTATGATATCAGTGGAATACCTGGATAATACCCATGCTGCTGCCACGCTCTTCAAAAATGTGATTGTTTCCATTGCGGTATGGTAGCATTTTTTTGTGTGTGATTTATTTTTATATTGGTGCATTGTATACATACATTGTTGTGAGGTACAAACTGGTAGAGACATACATGCATATAGGTATCATTTAACCCTCTGAAACTAATTTATTGATCATTCTAATTTTATTCCACTTTAATTAGGTAAATGGTGTAATACAAGTGAAGGTGCCTAACAGAGGGAATGCTAGGTGTGTGCTAATAACTCAATAAAACTCGAGTATAAGTGTGGTAGACATTATTGGTTATAAGAACAATAGTTATTTTTTCCTCCTTTCTTTCATTTTTTAATTGGTGCACTGTAATCATACATCTTGGTTAGGTACAAGCTGATAAAGGCATACACACACACATTTCTCACTTAACCCTTCCCCAATTCCCACTCCACTCCCTCGCCCTCCCTCCTTCTGAAGTTCAGTTTAGTGATTGACTTTGATATGTTCATGAATGTACACCATATGCATTAGGGTGCCTCCCTCGCCCCATCACCCTCTGTTAAGTCAAATTCTTTGCTCACCTAAATTTTCTCCTTCTTCCTCTGGAATCCCTCTTATGTCTATTTTCTCCATAGCTTCCACATATTATAGAGAGCATATTTTTTTTTTTACTTTTTGTGACTGACCAATCTCACTTAACATAATAGTTTCCAGTTCCATCCATTTGCCTGAAAATAACATGACAGCATTTTATTTTGATTCCATTCTATTTATTGATTCTCTAACTTCATCCATATTTGTTGAAGAGTTATTTCTTTTCTCCAGTGTATAATTTGGTAGTTATTCAGAAGGCTCGGCAGAAAGATTGAAAGAAAATGTTTTTGATGCTGCCTTAAATGAAATTCTTTCTTCTTTCTCCTCTCCTCTCCTCTCCTCTCCTCTCCTCTCCTCTTGTCTCCTCTCCTCTTCCCCTCCTCCTCCTCCTCCTCCTCCTTCTTCTTCTTCTTTTCTCTCTCTCTCTCTCTCTCTCTCTCTCTCTCTCTCTCTCTCTCTCTCTCTCTCTCTCTCTCTCTCTCTCTTTTGCTACTGTGGAATAAACCAAGACCCACTCCAACTCTGAGCTGCAGCCCTGCACTATTTGTTTATAACTTTGAAACCGAGTTTTACTAAGATGCTAAGAGATGTGCTAAGTTGCTGAGACTGGCCTCATGCCTGCTAACCTTCTGTCTCAGGTGCTTACTCACTGGAATTACTGGCATGTGCCAACACACTGGCTATTAAGGAATTATTTTTTAGTTTCATCTTAGAAATTAACAAATGGAGCCAGGTGTGGTAGTGCACTCTTGTAATCCCTCTATTTGGGAGACTGAGAGAGAGGGATCACAGGTTGGAAGACAGCCTCAGCAGAGTGAGGCTCTCATCAACCTAGTGAGACCCTGTTTACAAATAAGGAATAAAAAAGGGCTAAGGGTGTAGCTCAAAGCTACAATGACTCTGGTTTAAACCTTAGTACCACACACAAAAAAGAGAAAATATAAAATGATACTTAGAAATTTTATTAATTCTTATAGATTGAACTAAATGTCACCATAATTTAGTGGTCTTTGACTCTATTTATGCTATTAAAATCATGAATTCTTTCCATACGAAAAGCTAAATGATTTATTTATTTATTTATTTTTTAATTTTTTATTGTAGTAATTCGTGCAATATAGCATACATCTTTGTTAAGTACGAGTTGTTAACAACATATTTGCACACAATTAAAAACAGAGTTTTTTTGACATGATTTCCAATTTTTATGACTTTTTTTATGACATTCATTTTTATTGGCTAATTGTTAGGACCTTTACTTCTGGCCAAAGTGATAAGAATAGATATGCTCCTTTCATTTCCAAAATGGACATGAACAAGCCTTACAGGAAAGCTTGAATTCCCATAGCTCCTCCAACATTTTGGGAGGAGGAGGTACTGGGAATTGAACCCTCTGAGTTAAACACTGAGACCTTTTTAATTTTGAAACTGAATCTCATTACATTTCTGAGACTTTCACTGATTTTCTGAGACTGTACTAAAGTCTCTGATCCTCCTGCCTCAGCCTCACGTACACTGAGATTATGGGCATGAACCACCTTGGCTAGTCTGGTTATATCTTGATCAAGATAATTTTCTTTATGCTTTTTCTGCTGCACTTTTTTTCTCATGAATGGGTTTTGAATTTGTTCAGTACTGCATAATCATCTGTCTTTTGTACTTCATTGTATTAAAATATTCCTTACCCTATATGTTCTTGAATGTAGAACATTCTTGAACTCCTGAGATGAATACCATTGGTAATAGCATGTAATCATTTTTACTACATTGCTAGTTGTTCCCTGACAAACTTTGTCTCTATATTCATACGACATATCAGTCTATTCTGCTTTTGTTCAAAAGCAGTATATTTTTTGTTGTGGTCTCTGTATAAACTGCCTTCACAGAATAAAGTAATCTCCTCTCCACTATTGTTGAGGGAAAGTTGCAGTTTTGTTGTTGTATGAAGACATGTAATGAATTGCTATTGATTCTTTAAAGTGTTGGAATAATTCACCAGTGGTATCATCTCATCAGGGGAAGAAAATTTCACCCTTGCTAGAAACACAGGAGCTTGCAAGGGCATCATGCCCCATCTTAATCTATCATTGAGACTTCTAACTCAGTCATCATCTGCATGTTGATTCCTGACCACAAAAAACGTAAGTTTGGCCAAGTGTGGTATTAAGGCTAATAATCCTAGAACCTGGGAGGCTGGGACTTGAGTATCTCAGGTTCATGACCAACCTCAGCAACTTAGTGTGACCGTGTAATGTAGTGAGATCTTGTCTCAAAGTAAAAAAAAATAAAAATAAAAAATAAAAAAAAGATAAAATAGAACTGGGAAAATACCTCAGAGGTGGAATGCCCCTGAGTTCAATCCAAATTAACAGAAAAAAGAATATTAAGTTTATGTGTACATGCCTTGGACAACTAAGCTTTGTGAAATTTCTTATGCAGCAATGAATATATAGTACACCTGAAAGTGAATGTAACGTGGTTCCTTATATAGGATCCTGAAACAGAAATACTTGGGAAAATATCAGGAAATTAAGTAACCTAATTAATACTTTTTTACTTGGAAAAATGTTTTTAATCATGTTAAATCTATAGAAGATACTGGCATAGTACAAAGAGGTAAAGAATAGGAAAGCATGCCTTACGTTAAAATCTCAGCTACTTTCTATAAATATAAATAAAGGAGTCTTGATGAAGGAGAGAGTTAGAATAATGTCATGTTCATATATTCACGCATTATTACCAATCTTACTAATATGTTCCAAGAGTGGGGTGAGAATGAGGAGAGAACCACACCAAGTACTGAGTGTATACATGTTTGTATTAATTTGAACAAAGGGCATTATTATAAAACCCAAATAAAAGTATATCAATTATTTAAAATGATTTTTAAAGATTTATATACTTAAATTTGGTGTGAAACATTTAAAACTATTATGCTGCTAGAACAACCAAAGCAGACATGAACCAAAAACTTTTATCTTAGGATAAAAAAGGACATCCATCCACCATTCTGAAGACAAGTGTGTTTGTGTCTGGCACACAAACTACCAGGACTCTTCTCACCTACCTGCTTCCCCAGGACTGCATCCCACCATGAAACTACTCATTTGAGTGTAGTAACTACTTCAAAAAGTTGTTCCTCTACCTCACATATTCTAAAAACCCATGAATTAAGACAATATCTGGCAGTCTGTTTGCAGGCAAATACTAAAGACTTTTTATTTTTGCACATTAGGAAAAATGATTGAGAAATACCCAGAAAAGGACAGATTAATAATATTTTTGCATTAAGGAGATTTTATTCATACAGAATTAAATTGTTTAATAACTGTATCATCAAGCATCAGAAATCACAGTATTAATAAAATACTTTTATTTCTACAAACTTCCTCATATACTGTTATATATTAAGTATTTTGTTGATGGATGATCTTTTCTTAAACATATATGAAAATGAATTGTCATGTTTTAATTTTTAGCAGTAGCTTTTATTCATTTATTTTTAATATTTTTGCAATATTGTCTCACATCATAATATACTTCATCACGATAGTGACATGCATACACAGAGTACTTGATATATCCAATTTATAAGAGCAGGTGAAGTCAAGTGGGTGATGAAGGTTATGCACTGCAAAGGTGGAGAAATTCTTCATAGAAAAATAAAAGAATAAACATGACAGAGCATGCCCCAACTGTCCATGAAGTGATCTAAAAGGTGTGCACCGGCAGCTCTGGTGATCCTGCACATATAGTGGATAAACAAGCATCCCACAGCAAGAGGACTACCCACTCACCCACACAGTCTTCTGTAGACAGCCACCGCTCTCTGCTGGACAGGACCAGCTTTGTGTCCAGCAGGTATAATGTCTACAAAGTGTTCAGAGTCATGGAACTGCCCACCACCTCCACCAACATCCACAGAATCAAAACCCACAAGAGTCATAATCATGCATTCATCTTCCACACTACATTTTTAAATCAGTGATAAAATGGGCTTCTGTGGACTGTATATGTACAATTAGAGACACAAATGCCCTGGCTAACATTTCCCAATTTTTAAGTCAGTAACAAGATATTTGGGTGGTGTCAGTTAAGGCATACATACTTTAAGAAACTTTTTTCCTCTTCCAACAAATATATGTCACGACTTGAACTTTGACACACTAGGACATGAACATTATTCAATTCATATTCTTTTAAATAGTTTCTACAGTAGTAGCCAATAATGGGCTAAGTCAAGTTTTCAATAAGTATGGTAAATATTTTCTGTCTCAATATTCCCCTAAAATAAAATAAGTCAGAGTGGCAGGTGATATGAGAAACACACGTGGATGTGGACACAAGGGATCCATCTCAGAATGACAATGAAGAGTAGTGAGCCCTGAGAGTTCTGGGTTAGCAGAGGATCAGGGAAGATGCATAATTCTCTGGACACAATCTCAGGATCTCAGGAACAAAAGATAGAGTGCCTAGCATAGAGTCCCAAATATTATGATATCGCTTCACATAGCCTAAGAAGACACATGTTCAGTAAATCTAACCTTCCAAACAAGATTAATAGAAGCTAGTCTGAATAGGAATATGAAAATTTGTACTATCATTTATAAAATTATTTGTCCACATATGTTACATATTGATATTTCTACTTTGCTCATGAATTCTTTTGTGTGTACAGTGGGTTTAAAATTGTATACCCTGATACTATGAGCGGAATTAGTCCGGATGTTTACAATGTGCGGTTCATGGGATGCTTTTTATCTCCTTGCAAGGATAGTACCTGGGCCAATTAAAATTTAGGATCAGGTATACTGCTAATGTAAGTCACAGAGGAGGCAAATCAAAAAAGGATGTGAAATTTTGAAAAAAGCATATTAGAAATTTCAGAAACAGTTGGGAGTGGCAAGGCATGCTTATAATCTCAGTAATTGGGTGGTTGAAGCAAGCCAATTGGTGGTTCTGAGATCAGCCTCAGAAATTTAGAGACTCAGCAACCTAGTGAGACTTTGTGTCAGAAATATTCGAGGTGTAGATTGGAAGTAGAATAACCCTGGTTTCAATCCCCCAATGCAAACACACAAGTAATCCCAGAGAGAATATGACAGGAGCCAAAGAGAGACATAAAATGAAGGACAAGTGAGCTGCAACTTATATTAGGTCCCAGGCATTACCCAAGCAGGTGATTCAAGAGGAATTGTTAATGGTGGATTTCTAAAAAGAAAACACATGTTCCATAGAGTAAACTGTGAGAGTCGCACACACAGGCAGTGGGATCCAGTGGGACAAGTCCAGTAGTTCATCGAGCTTTCCTTTGTGGGGGATCCAGGAGGAAGTTGAGTGAGGAGAAAATCTGGGTCGAACACATTCAGGATCTAAGAGGATGCAAAAATAATGGAAACTGTCACTAGCATCTAAAAATTCAATCTAAGTTTAAAAAGGAGACTATTCAAATAATATTGTATTCTGAAATAGCATTGTAAGAGGCACACTTTAATGGTAATGCATGTGGAATAAAGAACTATGGTTATAGTAGAGAAATTGAGGTATGAGGAATTTTTTAAGGAAAATCTATGGAGGATTTTAAATAATAACAGTTGGTCATATATATTATTAATCAGAGTGTCATCACTACTAAATTGAGCCTACACTTGATATGCAGAGTCCTTCAAGAAGTTTTTTGTTTGTTTGTTTGTTTGTTTGTTTTTGCGGTACTGGGGATTGAACTCAGGGGCATTCTACCTCCGAGCTATACCCCCAGCCCTATTTTTTTTATTCTTTATTTTGAAACCGAGTCTCACTAAGTTGCAGAGTGCCTCACTAGGTAGCTGAGGCTGGCCGTGAACCCGGATCCTCCAGTCTCAGCCTCCTGAATGCTGGGATTACAAGCGTGCACCACCACGCCCGGCTCAAGAAGTATTTTTATAAGGGTATTTAGGCTACCATTCCAAGTTTGTAGACAGAATCTTATTTGATAGTTACTATCAGGCAATAATGCATGAGAATATTTCTTTAATAATCTCTTGTTTTTGTTTCCTCTTTTTGGTAGGTTTGACACAAACAACTCCAGTCTCATTCTAACGTTCATGTGTCTGTCATACATCCTTCCTTGCTGTCTCTTCTGCAGCCCTTCTGCCCATACTGTGTGTCTTCTCAAGTCAGCAGATGCTGAGGGCATGAAGGAGAGACCCACTGGCTCTACTGTTTGGGTAGAAGGTGGAGAGAAAAGGATCTGCTGGGATGGAGGTGCCCTGACGCCATGATGCTCCAGCCTATCCTGCTGTTGCACCCAGTCCCACCATATACCCTGGTGGTGTACATTCAGGTTTGTGGCCCAAGTTTCATCAAGTATTATTTAACACAACCACGTACAGTGGGGTCATAATCCCGCATATGCACGAGTTTCATTACTGTGGGATTTGAGTGTTTCCAGAACAACTCCTTAGGTTTTATGGATAGTCTTCACCACAGCTCAGCCATGGATACCCCATTATTCAGTCAGATGTGCGACTTTCTGTGGGGTAGAAAGTCAATAAATGAATTATGTTTTGCATATCAGTGGAAAGGTGAGAGGGTAGTTTACACCTTGCCTGCATGCCCTGTTCCTTCAGATGCTCAAAGGTGGTGCTGTTTAAGGGGAGGCCATCTGTGAGCATAAAATACAGGAAATACCCTTGCCTCACACATCTACCATGATGCAACATCTTATTTTCCTGGTATAGCTCCAGGGCACAGAACTGGAGAGTGCCAGAGAATGTCTTCAGCTTCTGCCTAGTCATGAATCTCATCTAGCAGGATGTTCCCAGCATCAGGTAACTGTGCATGATGCTCTTCTTTGCTGTCAATCTCTTCTTGGTCAGCCTCAAAGCCTTCTTCCAATAGGCCAGAGAGAAGCTGCCCCTCGCTCACCTGCTCCATCACTAAGTAGATATCTAGTCAGTGGTGTCTATAGTTTAAAACTGCGGGACCACTTTCATGTTCTCCACAGTCTTCATTATATTCAAATGAAATGATGAGGAACTTATGCCTTTTCTTAGGCAGGACTTTCATGGGAGCACCTCTCTCAGTGAGGATATGGTAGGCGAGTTTGACCCAGCTCAAGCTGCCCAGGCCCATGTCCCTCAGGGTTCTATAATGGCATCCTCACAGAGAAAGCTGGCCATGAGTTGTGGCTTCACTATTCCCAATCCTAGCACTGTATTGCAAAAGCCCTCGCAGAAACTCATAATGCTAGCTCAAAAAAAAAAAGCAAAACAAAATAATAAATCAAACACACACACACACTCACACACACACAAACTCACACACACAAATCAAATGCCCAACAAACAAATCAGATACAAAGCTTTCAAAACAGTTAAAAGTGAGCCCAACAGGTTACCAACCACAATATCCCAGTACTTTTTCAGGGCCGTATATAGTGGTTTCTTGTGGCTCTATCACAATGACTCATTGTGATGTCACAAAAATAAATGTGTGGTACACGTCAGAGTGTGGCCCACTATAGCTTTCTCTCCATTTTGTCCCTGAGAACTTTTCCATTTAATAAGAAGAGAAGGATTCTAGAAGCTCTCCCTTCCTTCTTTGGTACTGTAGGTTGAATCCAGAGGAATTCTCCTTCTGAGCTACACTTCAGCCCTATTTAATTTTATTTTTTGAAACTGCATCTCACTAAGTTGTAGAGGTCCTCACAAGTTTGCTGAGGCTGGCCATGAGCCTGAGATCATCCTGGCTCAGTCTGGCAAGTACTAGGATTATGAGTGTGATCCACCATGCCTGGCTTAAAAGTATCTTTGACTCCCTTGGATGTGGAGATGAATGTTTACTTGCTTAGATATGAAAATTTTTAGGATGGATTTTTATTTTGAGTTTAAAAATCTACAATAAAAATGAAGTACAGAAGAATCAAAACTGTGGGTGGCAAAGACTTAGAATAGTCATGGTTACAATTTTAATTAATAATTTTAGTTAATTTCACTGTAGTCAACATTTGGTGAAAAGGATAATGACTGACAACATTATATCAGGAAAATTAGAATTTAGTATTTTTAAATAATATTTAAAACATGTATATTAGAAATGTATTGCATATTACTTTAGAAAAATAGTCATTTCACACCAGTTGTAAATTGACAATTTAGAATATTTTAAAACACTTATAGTTTTTAAGCATCATAACTCTTTTGAGACTCTATTTTCATATGTAATAAAAAAAAACTAACAAAGGAAGTTGCAGGTATGTTTCAGTGGTAGCGGATGTGTATAGTATATGTGAGGAATTAATTCACTACCCTGTACCACAAAAACAGTAATAACACTACCCCCACCCAAAATAAAAACTACCTAAATAAATAGTGGGAAACATTAGAAACTGTATTGATATGACACAAAATATTTGTTTCCTAAGCTTTTTCCTATAAATTTTACTAAGATAAAAGCAAAGTTAAAAAAATTGGTACTTAAACATACAGAATGAGAATAGAACAATAAATTTCACCTACAAACTCTTATGCAAGTATAAGCACAGTATAGTTTCCATTGCTCTCCTGTATCAAAGTACATCAATTTGACATTAGTGTTTTCTTTAACTAGGAAATAAGTTAAAATTTTGACCATGTTCATTTAATTCCTCAGTAATATAGGCACAGTAATTGTTAGATATACAAAATTCCTAGAAATCAAGGTGATCTATATTTACCACTTGTAACTAAAATATTCATGTAAATTGAAGTGTTTTACTTATTGTACATGAAATAATAGATAAAATATCTATGTAATTTCTGAAGTATAATTTGATATAAAATATAATATACTCTTCCAAATTTGGAGAGTTTTAAAGGATTCTTTTAAAATGTATGAAACTGAAGAGCTTCTGCAAAGCAAAGGAAACTATCAAGAACCTCAACAGAGAACCTACAGAGTGGGAGAAAATTTTTGCCAGCTACACTTCAGATAGAGGTTTAATAACTAGGATATACAAAGAACTCAAGAAAATCCCAACTAAGAGAGCAAATAACCCAATCAAAAAATGGGCAAAGGACCTAAATAGAC
>PVLC010044866.1:0-11998 GCA_004027655.1 Graphiurus murinus | reverse complement strand
CTCCCTTTTTTTTTTTTTTTTTTTTTTTTTTTTTTGTGGTACTGGGGATTGAACTCAGGGGCTTTCTACCTCCAAGCTATACCCCCAGCCCTATTTTTTATTCTTTATTTTGAAACCAGGTCTCACTAAGTTGCGGAGTGCCTCACTAGGTAGCTGAGGCTGGCCGCGAACCCGGATCCTCTGGTCTCAGCCTCCCGAATGCTGGGATTACAAGCGTGCGCCACCACGCCCAGCTTATTTTTATTTTTAAATAGGGTCTCACTAAGTTGTGGAGGACCTCACTAAGTTGCTGAGGCTGGCTTTGAACCTGCAATCCTCCTGTCTCCACCTTCCAAGTACTGAGATCACAGGCATGTACCACCACACTGGGCTTAGACAATGATACTTCTAAAACATGTAGGATGGTGCCTGGCCCAGGCTGGTAGCCAAGAAGGAGTGGAGTTAAATCCCATCCTTGAAGCTGGGCATGGTGGCACATGGTTATAATCCCAGTACTTGGGAGGCGGAGACAGGAGGATCCCAGTTCACAGCCAGCCTCGGCTACTTAGTGAGGCACTCCACAATTTAGTGAGACCATGTTTCAAAATAAAGAATAAAAAAAAAAAAAATAGGGCTGGGGGTGTAGCTCAGAGGTAGAATGCCCCGGGTTCAATCCCCAGTACCTCCAAAAGAGAAAAAAAAAAAAAAATCCCATCCTTGTCTGTCCATGACTGCATGTCCCAGTGGCAGCCACCCTCCACTGACAGGCTGCATGCCCCACCCCTTCTGCACTGAGCATGGCAGGTCCTTCAGAGACTGGGGCGACAGGTGTGCACTGGACTCTCAGATGGGGCCACCCACAGCAGGTAGGCCTTCACCAGCGATCTGGCAGTCCCCTCTCCCAGCCACTTCCCTGGAGAGCCCAGAGCAGAACCGTGCGGGTGTGGCTCACTACAAACCTGCCTGGTCAGAGGGATTTAAGTCTGAATGCCACTCCCCTCCTGTGGCTAACTCTGGGACACAGCCCGGCTCCTTCTCCATAGCAAAGCCTGGTCAACCAGTCTCTCTTTCTCTCCTGTCCTCAGCTGGTCCTGGGACCAGTTCCCTAAACAGCCAACCTCCGCTGTGCCTCCCCGAAGCTGTTCCCCTTCCCTGCACACCCTTTTCGGCTCTTCATTCCTCCCGGCCTCAGCTGGAGAGGCCACGCCCTTCTCTAGGCTGCTTCTCTCCTCGGCAGGGCTCAGGCTCTGAGCAGCCCGTGCCTCACACGGCCTCCAGGCCACGCCGGGCTGTGGGCTCCACAGGGGCGTAAACTTTGACTTGGCTAAAGCAGATACCCTGAGGTTCAAGCGCCTTTCTTGAAAAATGCACATTAGCGGACTCCAGGCCTGAAATTGGGACTCTGAAGTTGGAGCTGGGCCCAGGAACCTGCACTGTTAACAAGCCTCTTGATTCTGAAGACCCCTACTCGGGGACTAGTCCCGCACCAGACACCCCACGGAGTGGGTACTTTGTGTTTCTTGAATGACTGCAGGATTTCTGGCTATAAAGTAAGGCTACTGCCTGACCATACGTGTCCCAAAGGGAAGGAGGGCTGCTTGCTGAAGGGTAACCGGGTCCTCGGGGTTTGAATAATGGGGACCGCGCCCTACCTCCGGGGGGATGCTGTCCTCCGAGTCGGAGCTGTCCTCGTAGGCGCTGCCGCCCCCCTCCAGGTTCATCTGCAACAGCTGGTCGATGGTGGCGTCCACCGCGCCGCTGTTGGCTCGCAGCACGCACTCGATGATATCGTAATCCATGTTGGGGAACATGGTCTTGAAGTCGTCCATGGCCTGGTTGAACTCCAGGCGGCGCACCTGGCGGGCGGGCCGGCTGTTGTTGAGCTCCTGCGGGGCCGCGCCGCCGCCCCCAGCCCCCGGCCCGCGCGCCCCCGCGCCGCCGCCCCCGCCGCTGCCGCTGCTGCTCCGCCGGAACAGGCTGGTCATTTTGCTGAGCCGCTTGGGGAAAATGTTTCCGACCAGCCTCAAAGCCCCTTGCCCCGGTCCCTTGGCCTCGGCCGCTGGCCTGCTCCGCGGGCTCGGGAAGCTCACTCCTGCGCCTCCTCCGCCCCCGGGCAGACAGGCGGGAATGGGCGGCCGGGGGCTCCGGGTCAGGAGACTATGGGCGCGGGACCCCAGGCAGCCCTCGCGGAGCGGTCGTCGCGGGGCGGCGGCATGCGGGCCTGGGTAGTGCTGGGTCTGGACCGCAGGTCATCCACACGCCCTGGGCATCCTGCCTCCGGTTCCACCGACGGTCTTACCTGAAACAAGGGAGACAGTCAGGGGCAGAGGCAAGCAGACAGGAGCTCAGGGTGGCGGCCAAAGTTTGTAGGCAACCCCTACTCTGCCCAGCGGGGACAAGCTTCTTTCTACTTTCCCTCTAGCTGCGGTGCTTAACAGCCAGAGGTCTCAACCATTCCGGGTGAGCTACTGTTAGCGAGGGCTTCCTCTGTGCCAGGGCCATCCTAAGTACTCCGTGTGATCCAACTCGTGACAACGCTCAGATGAAGGTGTGTTTTGCAGATGGAAAAACTGAAGCATACATTCAAGTCAGGATTTGAACCCATGGCATATGGCCTCCCAAGACACTGGTCTCAACCGCCACAGGTGCTGCCAAGGACCCCTGAGAACCTGACCAGGCCAGTAGGGGCTCAGTAGAGGTGTCCTGCCCCTCGATTACTAGTCCCATCTTCCCTCAGCACTGTCCCAACGCCTTGGCCACCACCAGGGCGTCCACCCGTGCAAAGCCCCACCGAACCCCAGGGACTCCCCAGCTTTCTCCACCAAGAGCTTCCAACCTTGAAAAGCCTGAGGCTGATAGTCCACTCCTGGGGGACTCATGACTGGCCCTACAAGTTCCTAAGAAGCACCAGCCCAAGGAGGGAAGCTGAGAGGCTCCAGGCCACTGTCAACCCAAGCTTCATTTTCTTTATCCCGATGTTAGGCTGACATGCTTTTATTTATATCAGAGACACAGGTTTGCTTTTATGGAATACTGTGTTCCTGCATATTAAAAAAAAAAAAAAATCCTAGAAGTTTCTTTTCAAAGCTGTCTTGAGGAACCATGAGCATCCTAAGTTTCATTCTTACCCTCACCAAACCCAGTTCCCCTGCCCCAGCTAAGCTGGCTCCCAGCGCCAGCACCAGGTACCTCAGGACAGGTTTGGATGGGACTGAAAGTCAAACACAATTAAGGAGCTAAATCTGCACCAGAAAAACACCCAGCCCACTCAGAACCAGGAATGTAAACCACTGCCAACATATAGATGAGGAAGCATAAAATGTCTAAAAACATCAAGTTCTGACTTTCTCTGGTTTACTCCCAAAATTTACAGTAATTTTCTTAATTGTAGAAAAGTAGAAGCTGTATTTTAAGAGACTGCTCCATCAAAGGATATTATTAAGTCTGATGAAACAGGTACAAATCTGTTTTCCCTTTTCTAGGGGTCACAATCCTAACAGCTGATAGAGAAATGTTTGTGTGAGCAAATCAACGGGACCTCCTTTGCCATTGTCTCCACAGTCACACACCATGGGACCAGAGGGTGCACCTCAGAGCCAGAGACCCATCACTGCCTTCCTTGTCCCTTTAATTCAGTCCCCTCATGATCATTGGGACCTTCCCTTCCCCTGGTGGCTTCCCTTAGCACCTCTTGGCAGGCTGTGGAAATTTTCAGGGGTCTACTGGGTGTCTGTCTAGTCCCAGAGGGGCTCTGTGCAGCCCATGGGCACCAAGGTGACAAAACTCAAGTCCTCTCCCATCCTAAGGAGATGTGTTAGCACAACAGTGTGTCTATGTGTAGATACTTGTTCTCTGCATATATTACCACAATTATGAATTCGTTTTACTAAAATGTGATCAAACCATCAATCCTACCATGCCACTAGTTTTTTCTGCTTACTAGTATATCATGGCTATCTTCCCATGTCAGAACATAGACCTACTTCATCATGCTTAATGCTTGCATGCTGCCCAGATGAGTGGGTAAAGCATGATTTATTATCCAACTCCCTCTATCCTACCTCTTCCCAGATGAGCCAGTCACGGACTCCAGAGGCTGACACCATTCCACAAGGAAAAATACAGGGGTGGCCTCAAATGGTCAGTCCAAGCTTTTGATTATGAGAATGGATATAGGAAGATATGGCTTCCCGGGGCCGGCTTCGGACACCCCAACACCTTCACATCCCCCACCTCCCCCACCTATCCCAACACATCAAAAGGTCGGAGGTCACTCCAGTTCTGCCAAAATACCCTCCCAGAGCCAGGCATGGTGGTGCACGTTTGTAATCCCAGTACTTGGGAGGCTGAGACAGGAGGATCACAGATTCAAAGCTAGCTTCAACAACATGTGAGGCCCTCCACAACTTAGTAAGACCCTGTTTCAAAATAAAGAATAAAATAGGGCTGGAGGTATAGCTTGGAGGTAGAATGTCCCTGGGTTCAATCTCCAGTAACACACACACACACACACACACACACACACACACACACACACACATAAAAAACCCTCCCAGGTGGGGCTTCACCCTGGAAGCTGCTTTTCTTCTGGCTTTAGGTACCTGCCTGAGGCCTCCAACACAGACTTCTAGGCCAGGAGGTCCCAGAGCCAGTGTTCTAGTGTCATCCATAGGGGTCAGAACTTCTGGAGTAAAGCCACCATCTCCTGGCCTCTCCAGTAATTCCGTAAGAAAGACTGAGGACATGGCTCTCACTTTGCCAAGGATACACCCTTGGAGGAAGAGGCCAGGACCTCACCCACCCACAGGGGAGGAGGAAGGAAAACCGTGGGGCCTAATTTTTCCTGTAACAGGTTTCTGGACAGGGCCCTCGGCTCTGCCCCTTGAGCGTTGAGAAGCCCCCAAGAGGCATTCTGGAGCTCGAACATCCACAGTAAGCACACACTCACTCAGACCCGGCTGCAGGCCATGCTCTGCCATTCCCCAGTGGACTCATTCGCATTCCCCAGCCTCTCTGAGGCCCAGTGACCTCGTCTCCCTGTCTGCATGCACAGAGGAAGAAGAATGATGGTTTCAATGAGAATGAAACTAGATAATCCCCAGCAAGGTGGCTGGAACAAGGTGAGCTGCATTCTTGCTGTCTCAGCCCCAAGAGGTTGGTGACCAGCCAGGAGTAGTTGGCATGCTGGCCAAGCTGCTCCCTGGGTGCATGGAGTGGGGGCTTCTTCCCTGGCATCTGGATGTCACCCCTGGAATTTCTTCAGCCCTCTGGAAGGAAATGCTGATCCTGCAGCCCCAGAGGAGGCCTTAGACAGCCTCTTCTCTTTACTCCAGGTGCAAAGCCTTGAGAAAGATCATTTTGTGTGTGGACCACAACATGTAAAAGGCTGACAACAGTAACCCAGCCCCACACCCTGCAGCGCCTTCAACTGACGAGACTGAGACCCAAGGGCAGAGCCTAGAGCTTTCCATCCAAGGGCGGTTGAGGATGAAGAGAAAGTGCCTTGGACAGAGTAACGAGGAACACAGGGAACCAGGATTTGATTTACAGATATACCATTTCCTCTGCAAGGACTCAGGGACTTTTAGGGGTTCCTAAAAGTCAGGCTGCCTAGGACTAGCCCCATGTAGAGCTGTGAGGGCCCCCAATTCTCAGCTCACACTCCCCCTTGTTAAGCTTGAGCCAGAGTCAGAGGCCAGAGCTGAGCTGTGGCCAGCAGCAGGGGAAGGGAGAAGGTCTGTCCTTAGTCATCCACGTCAGGCTGCCTTTGCAACCAGCACTGCTCAAATGAAAAGCAATTTAAAACACCTGAAAGAATTAAGATACAGAGTTGACCTAAGTTTATGAGCTTGTCCCAAGCACTTTTGCATTTATTTATTTATTTATTTATGCTTTCTTTTTTGCAGTGCTGCTGGATCAAACCCAGGGCCTCATGCATGCCAGGCAAGTGCTCTACCACTGAGCTACAGCCCTCGCTTTTGTGTGTGTGTGTGTAGTGTGTGTGTGTGTGTGTGTGTGTGTGTGTATGTGTTCCTGGGGACTGAACCCAGGGGCATTCTACTTTTGAGCTACAGCCTCAGCCCTTTTAATTTTTTTTTGTTTTTTCGGTACTGGGGATTGAACTCTGGGGCATTCTACCTCTGAGCTATACCCCTAGCCCTATTTTTTATTCTTTATTTTGAAACAGGGTCTCACTAAGTTGCGGAGGGCCTCACTAGGTAGCTGAGGCTGGCTGCGAACCCGGATCCTCCTGTCTCAGCTTCCCAAGTGCTGGGATTACAAGCATGTACCACCACGCCCGGCTCCCTTTTCATTTTTTAATTTGAAACAGGATCTTGCTAAGTTGCTGAGACTAGCCTCGAACCTGGATCCTCCGGTCTCAGCCTACCAAGTACTGGGATTACAAGCATGGGCCACCACAGCCGGCTAGGCCTCACATTTAATCTTTATTACGACTCATGTGACAGGTGCCATTGTCTCCATTTCATAGCTATGGAAACTAGTCCAGATAAGTTAGGTAACTTGCCCAACATCACACAGCTAGTAGGTTGAGAGGCCTGAATTAACAATCTACTTCTGAAGAGCCAAAATGCCAAGTAAGGCTTGCAGGGCTGAGAGCCAAGGAGCCTGAGAAATGCAGCCATGTAAGCCCAGGCTTAGGACATTCCAGCAGAGGAAACGTGACCCAGACAGCACGGGGGAGGTCTGTTGGCTAGGCCCCAGACCTGACTCTGTGACCTTGGGGGAACCACATCACCTCTCTGAACCCCAGCTGCTGAGCGCTGCGCTGGCAGGGAAATAGAGGGAGATAACCCGACTGGCTTCTGACAAAGGAAGTGGATCAGACCCGCAGAGCCCGTCAGACCTCTCCTGTGGACACTCTGTTGTAGGTGGCCTGAGGACCTGGAAGCAGAAACCCCGCACCTGTGCTCCCCCAGGTCCCAGGGAGCCAGGCTCAGGGCAGCCTCTGCCTCCGCCTCCCCGAAAAGGAATCCAGGCCTGCAGGGGCGGCATGCAGCCAACCTCCACTCCCAGTGTGAGCAGCCGCCAAGCCTGAGTCACTCCCGGCCTGGCCGGCCCAGGGAGGTGGGCAGGCTGCCCCAGCGTGGTTCACCGGCCTCATCCAAGGTCAACCCAGGCAGCCTCCTGCCTTATGAAGGCCTGTCCATCAGGGCCGCGCCAGGCCAGGTCTGCATGGGAGATGAAGAGCCTGGGTCCTCGGTTCCCATCCTGACACTGATAAGGCTGTAGGACTTGGGGAAATTATTTTACTTCTCTGAACCTCAGCTTCCTTGTTGGTAGAGGGAAGGAAAATATATACTTGGAAGGAGTGCTGGGATAGAACTTACAGGGTGCACGGAGTGCGGTAAGCACCCGATAAGAAGGCCGGTGTGGCCCAGGTATAGGTCTTGGACCACTTCCCAGGTTCCACTTGCTCCCTGAGCCATCGCATCCAGTCCCATGCCCTGAAATCCCACCTACACACTGCACACTGGCCCCTGAGGTCCCTCCTGTGTGTGCTCCCCTTGACCCCACGCTTGTGAGGCCTGCCCGCCTGCTGCCTTCATGTGGATGTCCAATGGCAGCTCCAACCGGCCTGTCTGACCTTGCGATGCCCTCTGACCCAACCTGCTCCTCCCTGCTTTCTCCATCTTTGTTAATGGCAACTCCATGCAGCTCATACCAATGCACGGCAGCTCACTCTTACACCTACACCCGACCCACAGCAAATCCTGTCTTCCCTATCTTCAGAATGATTCCAGTGCCTGCTGCTCCTCGTAGCTACTATCCCTGCCCATCTCCCCGCCTCCCTGTAGACTGCTTACCATGGTGGCCCTGTCACTCCAAAGCCCCCAGGGTTTCTCCATGTCCTCAGTACACAACTCAGAGCCTTACTGTGGCCAGAGGCCCATGTCATGGTCCTGTCCCTGCCGCCTCTTTGACCTTGCCATCAAACATTCACGTGTGCAAACACGCACAGGTACACACATGCACAGACAGACCTTCACTCTCTTCAGCCATCCTGCTTCTTGCCAGTCCACTAACAAGCTAGGTGCACTCCCGAGGGGGGCTTGCAACTGTTCTCTTTCCAGCATCGGCCATGTTCTTCTGCAAATCCACGGGGCTTCCTCCCTCCCTTCCTTCTGGTCCCTGTCACCTTATCAGGGGGGCAGCTCTACCTGCCCCCTCTCCTAGTGCTCCTTAACCTTTGCCCTGCTTTATCCTCCTAATGGAACAGGCCATCTCCTCCACTAGGCAGAAGCTCCTCGAGGCCAGGGTCTTTGCTGTATTCACTGTGGGGTCCTCAGTACCTAAAGCAGTGCCTGGCATTGTCAACAGATAAGTAAAGAAGGGAAGGCAAGAGCCGGGTGTGGTAGTGCATGCCTGTAATCCCAGCGCTTGGGAGGCTGAGACAGGAAGATCCCAGGTTTGAGAATAGCCTCAATGACTTAGCAAAACCCTGTTTCAAAATAAAAAATAAAGCCGGGCATGGTGGTGCACCCCTGTAATCCTAGTACTTGGGAGGCTGAGACAGAAGGATCTCAGATTCAAGGACAGCTTCAGCAAGTAGTGAACTCTCATCAACCTAGCAAGACCTTGTTTCAAAATAAAAAAGTAAAATCAATCTGGAGGTGTAGCTTGGAGGTAGAATGCCCCTGGTATTCTACCTAGTTCCTCAGTAACTAACACAAACACACATAAACCAACCAACAAACAATAAAGGTAAAATAAGTAGGGTTGAGTGTGTGGCTTGGAGGCAGAATGGCCCTGGGTTCAATCCTCAGCACCAAAAATAAATAAATAAATAAAATTGAAGAAGAAAGGGAGGCGAGATGGAATAGTACAATCTGTGGTTTTCTTTCTTTCTTTTTTGCAGTACTAGGGACTGAACTCAGGGCCTCACACACGCTAGGCAAGTGTTCTACCACTGAGCTACATCCCCAGCCCTTTCATTTTTTATTTTGAGACAAGCTCTTGCTAAGTTGCTCAGGCTGCTAAGTTGCTTGAACCTGTGAACTTCCTGCCTCAGCCTCCTAGGTAGCTGGTATTATAACTGTGCACCACTGCTCCTGGCTAACTGGGTTTTCTTCTCTGGCCTTCCTCCTCTGACTCATAGTAATGGTGTGCGGTGGGAGGGCTTTTTGTTTCCAAAGCGCTTTTTCCTCTACAGTCTCACCACAAACACATAAGATAGGGGCTGGGGATCTAGCTCAGTGGTAGTTTGTCTTGCAAGCACAAGGCCCTGGGTTCAATTCTCAGCAACACATGCGCGCGCACACACGCACACACACACACACACACACACACACACGTGCATTATTATCGCACTTTCTAGACAAGTAACTGAGGTCAGGGCAGTTCTACAACATGTCTCAAGTCCCATAAGCCTTCTGCTGACTCCAGTCCTCCTCCCTGACACACAAGGCTGAGGGCAGACTGGTCCCTTTCTACTACACCAGAATCGGCTCCAGGGGCAGGAGGCTGCCCCTCCCCCAGAGCTGACTCGACCTTCTATTCTGCCCCCAGGATGACCAGGGATAACCTGAGGGGGGAGGAACAGGAGGCCTCAGGAGGTATGGGGCTGGGAGGCCTGATGTCCCAACAGCCAGCACTTTCCTGATTCCCCTCGAGTCCCCCTCTGGAAGGAGGGACAGAACTGCCCCAGACCAGCTCTGTTCCTGCGCCCCCGGGATCTCTGTTCTGAAAATCGCTGAGGACAGGATTTGGACCTCATGATCTATCTTTGATTGCTGTGATCCCTGCCCTCTGAGGGACTCTTCTCGCCTAGGATCCGGGCTCAGCCCAGTGGCACCACCAGGCCAGGCCACTAGGTGGTGTCCGGGGACTCGGGCCCTGGCTGCTCCCGGGAAAGGGCAAACAGCTTCTCTCCCAGAATTCAAGGACAGCACGGCCACCACCCTAGGACCAACTAAAGGAAAACAGAACTACCCACTGGCCCAGGAGCCTTAGAACCCGAGGTGGGAAGTATGTGGCACTCTGCCACCACTTTCTACCCCTCGCTCTTGGCAGACATCACTAATCCATGCAGGTACCATTGCCCTGGAGCCCACCCAGCCCCAGGACCCTTGGCAGCAGGGCTCTGGGGGGGAGCCCGGTGGGTGACCAGAGCTGGCATGTGATGTGCCGGGCGCCGCCAGCCCTTCCGTCTCATGGACGGGAAGCCGAGGCCCAGCTCACTGTGTCTCATCAAGAGTCCAAGCTGCCAACGCCAGCGGGGCCAGAACGAGGTCATGTGACCCCATGAGGCTTGTGTAACCGTGGTTAAGTCCCAGGGAGCCCCCAGTGTGGAGAGGCAGCTGCATCCTGGTCCAATTGTCACCTCGGATGCCATGGGGGTGGGGGGTGGGGCAGTCTGCCGAGCTTCTTGGCTTCTGAGCTGAAGAGGCCCCAAAAGGGGGAGAAGAAAGGGGAGCGAGCAAGGGACAGACAGGGGCTCTCGGGATCCGTGTGTACAAAGGGGGGAGCAGGGGGCCAGCCCTGACAGAGCCTCCTTGTCTCTCTGCCCCTGCGCAGGCTTGTTTTCTTCCCAAGCTATTAATGTCACTGCAGCTTCAAAAGCCGGGTGACCTTTAAATGCCGAGCCTCCTGCTCCTGCCCAAGGCGCGGAAACGGCTTAATGGAAACTCGGCCCAAATGGCCACAGCTGCTGGGGCAGCAACAAAGCCAGCCTCATTCTTGAGGTTTCCAAAGCTGCTGGGCAGCCACACCTGTGCCAACGAGGGACAGTCAGTAAGGGCAGAAGACCCTCAGCTTGGCACTGGATAAAGAGGACAGGCTGGGCCTGAGGAAGAGGAGAAAAAGCAGGAGGAAGGAGGTGATTCTGCCATGCACTGCTGTGTGATACTGGATTGACCCCTTACCTCTCTGGGCCACATCCCTTCTCATCTGTAAAACAGGAGGATTTGATAAAAAGGACTCCCAAAGCTCTTTGCTAGAAGGAAGGTGTACAGAGAAGCAGGACATGTGGTTTCCATGCCCACCCAGCTAGACAGCAAACAGGGGTGAAAGGCTGGGAAGGTAGTACCTGCCTCCCTGGGCTACCACACACAGCTGCGTAGGCTGTGCACTGCACAATTCCTTGACATCTCCTGCCCCCATCATTTAGTCAGAGCTATTTTTAAATCCTTAAAAAATATCTGAAGAAGAAAAAAGAAGAGAGAGAAGAAGAAAGACCTTTTCTTTCCTCGTACTTCTCTCTCCTGCATCAACGCTTGTGGTCAGGTCTATAGCCAATGGGAGATGTGCGACAGGGACTAGGACAAAAGTTTTAAAGGTTAATGTCCATTTCCCATGGGCGTGTGATCTTGAGTCCAGCTTTGTAGAGTGTGCAGCATGACAAAAACTTAAAAGGGCTGGGGGGCCAGGCGTGGTGGTGCACGCTTGTAATCCCAGTACTTGGGAGGCTCAGACAGGAGTATTGCAGGTTCAAAGCCAGCCTCAGCAACTTAGGGAAGCCCTCTGCAACTTAGTGGAACCCTGTTTCCAAATAAGAAATAAAATCAGGCTGGGTTCAGAGGTAGAATTCCTCTGGGTTCAATTCTCAGTGCCATGGGGGGGGGGGGGGGGAAGAAGGCTAATGGTACACCTAGTGGTGTAGCTCAGTGGTAGAGCCTCCTAGGTTTAATCCCCAATACCCAGCACCACCAGGAGGAGGAGGAAGAGGAGGAGGAAGAACTTTCTTCCAATTGAGAATATACAAGATGTCATTTGGTAATTTGTTTGGTTTGTCATGGTAGGATAATGGCAATAATAGTAACAATGACAATAACTAACACTGTGCTGGGCATGGTGGCATATGCTTGTAATCCTAGTACTTGGATGGCTGAGACAGGAGAATCACAGTTTCAAAGGCAGCCTCAGCAACTTAGAGAGGCCCTAAGCAACTTAGTGAGACTTTGTTTCAAAATAAAAATATAAACATAGGGCTGAGCTGGGCGTGGTGGGGCACGCTTGTAATCCCAGCATTTGGGAGGCTGAGACCAGAGGATCCGGGTTC
>PVLC010044865.1:0-11998 GCA_004027655.1 Graphiurus murinus | reverse complement strand
ATAAAATCTTTTACCTTTTGCATAATGAATTAACTAGAAAAACCTTAACAAAAAGCATTTCAGCTAATAACCCCGAAACCAAGCGAGCTACATATAAGCAACCAATTCAGAGTTAACCCGTCTATGTCGCAAAATAGTGGGAAGACTTATATGTAGAGGTGACAAGCCAATCGAGCTTGGTGATAGCTGGTTACCCGGCCTGCGAATTTAAGTTCAACTTTAAATTTACCTAATGAAATACTAAATCTTAATGTAAATTTAAAATATAGTTTAAAGAGGAACAGCTCTTTAGATAAGGAAACAACCTACAGTAGTGAGTAAATTATTTATATACCCACAGTTGGCCTAAAAGCAGCCACCAGTTGAGAAAGCGTTCAAGCTCAACACTAAAACCACCCTTAATTAGTATATCATTTAATCAACCCCCACTACATAACCGGGTTATTCTATTGCAATTAGAAGAAATAATGTTAATATAAGTAACAAGAAGCAACTTCTCCCAGCATAACTTTATATCAGACCGAATAAATCACTGATAGTTAACAACTTTATAATATAATCTATATTAACATATTTTATTATTAACCATTGTTGACCCAACACAGGCATGCACGCACGGAAAGATTAAAAGGAAAAAAAGGAACTCGGCAAACACTAACCCCGCCTGTTTACCAAAAACATCACCTCTAGCATTAATAGTATTAGAGGCAATGCCTGCCCAGTGACTCTTGTTTAACGGCCGCGGTATCCTGACCGTGCAAAGGTAGCATAATCACTTGTTCTTTAATTAAGGACTCGAATGAATGGCTTGACGAGGGTTTAACTGTCTTTTTTTTCTGATCAGTGAAATTGACCTCCCAGTGAAGAGGCTGGGATAAATCAATAAGACGAGAAGACCCTATGGAGCTTTAATTTAATCGACCTACTTATATTACCTCTCCCCTGCGGGAATAACTCCAAAATTGATAGATCTATAATTTCGGTTGGGGTGACCTCGGAGCATAAAAAACCCTCCGAACGACACAAAATAGACCCACAGGTCGAAATATTCACTATTCCAATTGACCCAAAAAATTGATCAACGAAACAAGTTACCCTAGGGATAACAGCGCAATCCTATTCAAGAGTCCGTATCGACCTCGATGTTGGGCCAGGACATCCTAATGGTGTAACCGCTATTAATGGTTCGTTTGTTCAACGATTAACAGTCCTACGTGATCTGAGTTCAGACCGGAGTAATCCAGGTCGGTTTCTATCTATTTCTTAGCCTCTCCCAGTACGAAAGGACAAGAGAGGCAAGGCCTATGTGTCAATACATGCCTTAATAAATAAGATGAATAAATCTTAATCTAAATATAATAGCCTTGCCCTAGATCAGGGCTTGTTAAGGTGGCAGAGCCCGGTAATTGTGTAAAACTTAAAACTTTATTTTTCAGAGATTCAAATTCTCTCCTTAACAATATGTTTATTATAAATCTATTTCTTCTTATTGTTCCTATTCTCCTAGCCATAGCATTTTTAACCTTAATTGAATGAAAAATTTTAGGCTATATACAACTCCGAAAAGGTCCTAATATTATTGGCCCATACGGTCTACTTCAACCCATTGCAGACGCCATAAAACTATTTATTAAAGAACCCCTACGACCCCTTACTTCATCTATAAGCCTGTTTACCATTGCCCCCACATTAGCCCTAACCCTGGCATTCACCATGTGAATTCCCATACCCATACCTCAACCACTCATTAACATAAATATAGGAGTAATTTTCATACTAGCCACCTCTAGCCTAGCTGTATACTCAATTCTATGGTCAGGATGGGCTTCAAACTCCAAGTATTCACTCATTGGTGCCCTACGGGCTGTCGCCCAGACAATCTCCTATGAAGTCACTTTAGCTATTATCATTTTATCTGTACTAATACTCAACGGATCATTTACTCTCCTTACATTAATGCATACCCAAGAATCCATTTGACTAATTATGCCTACATGACCACTAGCAATAATATGGTTTATCTCTACCCTAGCCGAGACTAATCGAGCACCATTTGATTTAACTGAAGGGGAGTCAGAACTTGTATCAGGTTTTAACGTAGAGTATGCCGCAGGACCCTTTGCCCTATTCTTCATAGCTGAGTATACAAATATTATCATGATAAATGCTCTCACTTCAGTAGTCTTCCTAGGCCCATCTAATACTATATTAAATCCAGAACTCTTCACACTTAATTTTACCATTAAAGCTCTAACACTAACTTCCCTATTTTTATGAATTCGAGCATCATACCCTCGATTTCGATATGACCATCTCATACACCTCTTATGAAAAAATTTCTTGCCTTTAACACTAGCCCTTTGCATATGACATATTTCCCTCCCTATAATATTATCAAACATCCCACCACAAACCTAAGAAATATGTCTGAAAAAGAGTTACTTTGATAGAGTAAAAAATAGAGGTACAAGCCCTCTTATTTCTAGAATTAAAGGAGTCGAACCTAATCCTAAGAATTCAAATTTCTTCGTGCTACCAATCATACACCATATCCTAAAAAGTAAGGTCAGCTAATTAAGCTATCGGGCCCATACCCCGAAAATGTTGGTTTAAACCCTTCCCGTACTAATCAATCCCCTCACCGCAACTACTATTTTCATTACTTTAATTTCAGGCACTATCATTGTTCTCCTTAGCCTTCACTGACTACTAATTTGAGTAGGCTTAGAAATAAGTATATTATCCATTATTCCAGTAATCATTAATAAAGCCAACCCTTGATCCACCGAAGCTGCAACCAAGTACTTTTTAATCCAAGCCACAGCATCCATAATTCTAATATTAGCCATTATTATAAATATCCTATTTACAGGTCAATGATCTATACTAAATTTTAACTTCAACTTTTCAACCACTCTTGCTATAATTGCCCTAACCATAAAACTTGGCGCTGTAATTACCGGATTTCGTAATAAAACTAAATCTTCACTAGCTCACTTTCTCCCACAAGGAACTCCAATTCTTCTAATCCCAATACTTATTATTATTGAAACAATTAGTCTATTTATTCAACCAATAGCACTTGCAGTGCGATTAACTGCTAATATTACAGCAGGTCACCTGTTAATTCACTTAATCAGCGGAGCAACTCTTGTACTAATAACAATTAATTTTCCAACTGCTCTAATTACATTTATTATCCTAACTCTCCTTACTATCTTAGAATTCGCTGTCGCTTTAATTCAAGCCTATGTATTCACACTTTTAGTAAGCCTTTATCTACATGACAATACCTAATGACCCACCAAACCCATGCATATCATATAGTCAACCCAAGCCCTTGACCATTAACAGGAGCATTATCAGCCCTTCTTCTTACATCAGGCTTAGTGATATGATTCCATTTTAACTCTTCTACCCTCCTCCTTTTAGGCCTCATAACTAATATCCTAACAATATTTCAATGATGACGAGATGTTGTACGCGAAGGGACATTTCAAGGCCACCATACAACTATTGTCCAAAAAGGCCTCCGCTATGGTATAATTTTATTTATCGTATCTGAAGTATTCTTTTTTGCAGGATTCTTTTGAGCTTTTTATCACTCAAGTCTAGCCCCCACACCTGAATTAGGAGGATGCTGACCACCAATAGGCATTTTTCCCCTCAACCTACTAGAAGTACCCCTACTTAATACTACTGTCCTACTCGCATCCGGAGTCTCAATCACCTGAGCCCACCATAGTCTAATAGAAGGAAATCGAAAACACATAACCCAAGCCCTCTCTATTACAATTCTACTAGGCTTATATTTCACTATTCTTCAAGCTTCTGAATATCTAGAAACGTCCTTTACTATCTCAGATGGAGTATATGGCTCAACATTTTTTATAGCCACAGGCTTCCACGGGCTCCACGTAATCATTGGCTCAACTTTCTTAGCTGTTTGCTTAATACGTCAATTAAGCTATCATTTCACATCCAACCACCATTTTGGCTTTGAAGCCGCTGCCTGATATTGACATTTCGTTGATGTAGTTTGACTTTTCCTATATGTATCTATCTATTGATGAGGCTCATACTTTCTTAGTATTAACTAGTACAACTGACTTCCAATCAGTTAGTTTCAATATAATCTGGAAGAAAGTAATTAATATAATACTCTCCATATCCATTAACTTAGCTCTATCCCTAGCCCTAATTACCGTTGCATTCTGACTACCTCAACTTAATATTTATAACGAAAAGTCAAGTCCATACGAATGCGGATTTGACCCACTTGGCTCAGCCCGTCTGCCTTTCTCAATAAAATTTTTCCTAGTTGCCATTACTTTCCTCTTATTTGATTTAGAAATCGCTCTTCTTCTTCCTCTTCCATGAGCATCCCAAACCACCAACCCACTAGCTACATTAATCATAGCCCTCATCTTACTTTCTATTTTAGCTATAGGACTTGCCTACGAATGAATCCAAAAAGGTCTAGAATGAGTTGAATAATGGTAATTAGTTTAACCCAAAATAAATGATTTCGACTCATTATATTACGACTCTTTAACGTAATTACCAACCCATGACACTCATTCTCTTTAATATTATATCAGCTTATTTATTATCTTTCTTAGGTGTATTAATATATCGATCACACCTAATATCTTTCTTATTATGCCTAGAAGGCATAATACTATCCATTTTCATTATCAACTCTACAATCATCATTAATATACACTTTTCGCTAGCATTTATAATACCCATCATCCTGTTTGTTTTCGCAGCCTGCGAAGCGGCTGTAGGCCTAGCCCTTCTAGTCATAGTATCAAATTCATATGGCATAGATTATGTACGAAACCTAAATGTTCTTCAATGTTAAAAATTATTATCCCCACAGCATTATTAATTCCCATTGCCTGATGTTCTAAAACTCCCTTAATTTGAACCAATACTACTATTCATAGTCTATTAATTAGCTTAATTGGCTTATTCCTCATCTATTTTCCAGACAACAATAGTATAAACTTCTCACTAATATTCTTCTCAGATCCTTTATCAAGTCCCCTTTTAATCCTCACTATATGATTATTCCCATTAATAATTTTAGCTAGCCAGAACCATCTTACAAAAGAATCTCCATACTATAAAAAACTATTTGTTACTATATTAACTACTCTTCAAATTTTCCTTATCATAACATTTTCCGCTACAGAATTAATTCTATTTTACATTTTATTTGAAGCAACACTTATCCCTATCCTTATTATTATCACCCGATGAGGTAATCAAACAGAGCGTCTCAACGCAGGATTATATTTTCTATTTTATACATTAATTGGATCACTCCCACTATTAGTCACTTTAATTTACATTCAAATTACATCAGGCTCTTTAAACCTATCTATTTTGTCAATTTACTCTTCATTAATTGAACTAACCTGATCAAACAATCTATTATGATTAGCATGCATAGTAGCTTTCTTAGTAAAAATACCACTATACGGACTCCATCTATGACTCCCCAAAGCCCATGTAGAAGCCCCCATTGCAGGGTCCATGGTTCTTGCTGCCATCCTTTTAAAACTAGGTGGTTATGGGATAATGCGAATTACCGTACTCTTAGATCCTATTACCAAAAATATATCATACCCATTCCTTATCCTCTCACTATGAGGCATAATTATAGCCCGTTCAATTTGTCTTCGTCAAACAGACTTAAAATCACTCATCGCATACTCATCAGTTAGCCACATGGCCTTAGTAATTATCGCAATTTTAATTCAAACACCTTGAAGTTTTATAGGTGCTACCGCTTTAATAATTGCCCATGGCTTAACATCTTCTCTCTTATTCTGTCTTGCCAATACCAATTATGAACGTACTCACAGCCGAACACTCTTACTAGCCCGGGGTTTACAAATAACCCTCCCCCTAATATTTTCCTGATGAATTCTAGCTAATCTCACAAACCTAGCCCTTCCTCCCACAATTAACTTAATCGGAGAACTACTTATTATTTTATCATCATTCTCATGATCTATGTTTACAATTATTTTAACAGGCCTTAATATATTAATCACCGCTCTATACTCCATATATATAATTATTATAACACAATGAGGTAAGCTATCACAACACATCAAAAGTACATTACCATCCATAATACGAGAAAATATCCTTATAGCTATACACCTGTTTCCCCTGCTACTCCTTACAATAAACCCAAACATTATTCTAGGAACTTTATTTTGTAAGCATAGTTTAATCAAAACTCTAGATTGTGAATCTAGTAATAGAAACTTAATCCTTCTTGCTTACCAAGAAAGAAACGCATGAACTGCTAACTCACAGCACCCATACTTAAAAATATGGCTTTCTTAACTTTTAAAGGATAGAAGTTATCCATTGGTCTTAGGAACCAAAAAATTGGTGCAACTCCAAATAAAAGTAATAAACATATTTACATCATTCACATTTCTCACCCTTATAATCCTCATATTACAAAGTTAGCAGAATTATATACACAACTATGTATATTATAAAATTGTCACTACTTACTATTTGAATTAATAGTGTATTAATTATAGTTGAGAGCATTTTTAAAACAATGGCTAGTAATTATCATAGTACTGGGCATGAGCTCCACACGAAAATGGTTGTTAATAAAAATCTTGAATGATTGAAGTAGGCAATGATGGATATTTGGGTTTATAGATGTGTGTGTTTATGTGTCAATTGTGTGTGCGTGTGTGTGTGTGTGCATGTGTGTGTGTGTGCATGTGTGTGTATGCATGATCTGATAGAAAGTCAAATGATAAATAAGGTTATTCTGAGGCTCCTTATTCAAGGAATAGTGATCTCCACAATATTATCAGATAACTCTGATTGATCATAGACCTTTGGACAATGTGTGCCCGAGGCTCTGTACAGAGCAAAACTTGATGTATTTAAAGAAGGACAGTGCTTAGGGAATTTCATATCTTGTCTGATGGCCATTGATTTCTACATAGCTAACTATTTTCTAATGTTGCTTTGCAGTGCTCAGGTAGACAGATGAAAGTCTGTAGATTTAGGCGAAGCAGTGCGAACGAATGTATGTTTATTTGCATGTTAGCATATATGGTTTCAGGCTGTCTTCAGCATTAGCTGCTGAAGCCTGCAGGCGACCATATGTTGGCACAGGCCTTGGAAGAAGCTCAGGGAGGCTGCTTAGAAACATGAGATTTTCATGAAGAAAGCTCTGCTCCCAGATATTGACAAACCTTGACACTGCCTGTTATATCTGGGACTTCTTAAATGTGAGTATGCGATGAATGTTCCTGAGTGAACTCTACATAGCATTTTAAAGCAATATATTAAGAAATCTCCGGCAGTGCATTTGAGGTTGGGGCATTCTCTTAGTGTCAATGGGTGGTGTTCTAGGGATCACGTTTATAGTCATTTTAAGTGTGGAGTTTGTGATGGGAATTTTAGGGAATGGATTCATTGCTCTGGTGAACTGCCTGGACGGGGTCGGGAGAAGGAAGCTCTCTTCAGTTGATCAAATCCTCACTGCTCTGGCCATCTCCAGGATTGGTCTATTCTCTCAGTACTCATAAACTCACTGATTTCTACATTGCACCCAGATTTAGCAAGAGCTGGAAAAATGATATCAATCATTCACTTTCTGTTGACAGTGACCGATCATTTAAGTGTCTGGCTAGCATATGCAAAAGAGAAAGGTGCAGATAGTCTTGCTGGTTGCACCTATGACTTTAGGATTCTCATTAATGTTCACCAGAAAGGTGTGGGTTGAACTGGAACCAGGTGCTTTGCTAACATTGTCTCATGGGCTTTGTGTTTTAAGCTCATTCTCTTGTCTTCTTCAGATGGAAAACTATATTATCTGCCTAAAGTTATTGGTAATGATTATTTTACTTCTTCCTTCTAATTTTTATAATTCTCCTTTTGGATGATTAGCTGCCTAATAAAATGACTAGAACATTCCAAACGTGAAGCTATTGTAGCAGTATCTGGCATCTTCACTTGTAAATGCAGAGTTTTGTAGTATTTTGCTTGTAAGCGTAACATCATCTACCATTTTAAGGTAATTAGTTTTAAAAACAATCTTTGGAGAGAATCATTCCTTTCTTTCAGATGAAGTATGTGTAAAAGATGTCAAATGTGTATTACTTTTAAGAAGATAATCATGCATTTTCCTTTTACAAATTAAAAGAATGATAATGGGAATAGAGGTGGGTGCAAGAGTTAAATGTCTTTTAGTGAACGCATTCTATAGTCCATGAAATGTCTTACAAATATTCACCTGTGTATGTTGTAAGGATTTTGCAACCCTGACAGCCAAACCGGAATTCACAAAGTGTCTACAAAATAATGACTGATAGGCAATGTTTTAAGGTGAAATAACCAAACTGACCACATGAAAAAACTTTTCAAAATATCATATGCTAGAAGGAAACTCACTCTTATTATCCAACTGCTGAGAAATGCAACTACAACTCTCAACTCCTGCCTGAAGGGATTTAATGAACTAATATTATTTCATCTAAAAATGACTAGAGTGGTTATCTTTCCACTACTCCTCACAGTTAAACCTCCTTCAGAAAGACTAATATGGCCTCATTGTTTTTCTGAACCCTAAAAATTGGTCTAAGGAAAGGGGAGGGAGAGGACTGAGGTCCATTATTGGAAATACTAACATCGACTGTGTGTACATATGTGGCAATCCCAATGTCAGTCTCCATCCTCTGTATGGGAAGGAGGAGACGGGGAGGCACCAAGTGCTGTGTGCATGGATGTCGATGTCAACATGATTAACATCGTGGTGTGAGACCATATTGCACCAATAAAAGCACATTAAAAATATTTAACCCACAATGCGACTATTTGATGACAGGTTAGGTAAGGATATCATTAGGGTTGAATGAGGCCCTAGCTGAGGCCCTGCTGCAGTAGGAGGGTGTTCTTCTGAGAGCAGGAGAGACTCGAGGAGTCTGTGAGCTCATGGAGGACGCCTTGGGCAGAAGCTGTGCTGTCACCAGAATTCACCCTGGTGGCCCCTGGATCCGTGAGGAAACACAGCTCTATTGTTTAAGCCACCCTGTCGGAGGCATTTCGTAATGGAGGCCTGACGCGCTGATATAAAGTGAAAAGAATAAGAGGGAAAGAGTGATGTTCAGGAAATAAAACATTACATATGCCGCCAAAATGAGCATTCGATTCGTGGGGGTTGGGATAAAGTGAAAATTTTAAATTTAACGCAAGTTATTGTAAAGATTTCATAGAAGGTGAACTGGATAATGAAACATATTCAGTTATATTCTGCATACATTCTACCTTTAGTAAAGCTATTAGTTAAGCAAAAGTATCTACATGACATGTATTGGAAGGGGTGACTAGTGCAATGGGATATTAAAGCATGTCAAGGCCTTTGCTTAGATTAAAAGGAGACAGTAATGTAATTCAGACAGAATTAGAAAGAGGAGTATTTTATATATATATATATATATATATATATATATATATATATATATATATGTTAACAGGTATATGTTACTTTTTAAAAAATAGGAAGTAAACTTTTTTTTTTTTCTTTTGTATGTGGTACTGAGAATTGAACCCAGAGGCATTCTGTCTCTGAGATACACCCCAAATCCTTTAATTTTTTGTTTGTTTTAAAACAGGATCTTGCTAAATTTCTGATGCTAATCATGAAACTACAACCTTCCTGTATCCCAAGTACCTGGATTGCAGGTGTGCACTACCATGTCTCCTGGAAGAAGTAAAATTCTAAGTAGATAGCTAAAAAGGAAAGAAAGAAAGAAGAATGACAGTTCCACCAATCTAAGACAGGGTAGAAAAAAAAAAACTTGGAGAAGAAAAGAGAAAGCTTGACAGACAATCAACTTACCAAGAGTGGCATATCAGAGACCAAAGAGACAAGAATAATCCCTAAATGGATTATCTTAGCCATTAAAAAGAAGATGCATTTGCATTTTAGATTAGCACATATTTATTATGCATACATATATTGAATATTGTATACCATATATTTTATGTGATAAAATATTTTTGGAAATTCATAATTTTTTATTGGTGCATTATAATCATACATCTTTGTTAGGTACAAGCTGGTAAAGGCATACATGCACAAATCTCTCACTTAACCCTACCCCAATTCCCACCCCATTCCCTCCCTTCTCTGTCTTTCTCACGTTCAGTTTAGCGATTGACTTTGATATGTTTGTGAAAGTACATCATGTGCATTAGGGTGTCCTCCCACCACCTTCACCTTCAGTTAAGTCACCTTCTTGCTCACCTAAGGTTTCTCCTTCATCTAGATTCTCTCCTATGACCCACTTTCCCCCTACCTTCCACATATTAAGGACAGTATCTGATTTTTTACTTTTTGTGACTGACTAATCTCACTTAACATAATGTTTTCCAGTTCCATCCATTTCCCTGCAAATTACATGATTTTGTTCTTCTTTATGGCTGAGTAAAATTCCATTGTGTACATATCCCATAGTTTTGTAATCCATTCATCTGTTGATGGACATCTTGGCTGGTTCCATAGTTTGGCAATTGTAAATTGTGCAGCTATAAACATAGATACACATGCATTGGTCTGATAGTTTGGTTTCCATTCTTTTGGGTAGATACCCAGAAGTGGTATTGCCGGATCATATGGTAGGTTCATTCCCATTCGTCTGAGGATCCTCCATACTGTTTTCAAAGTGGTTGCACTAATCTGCAATATCACTAACAATGTATTAGAGTTCCCACTTCTTTACACCCTCACCAGCATTTGTTGTTGTTTGTGTTTTTGATGATTGCCATTCTAATTGGTGTGAGGTGAAATCTCAGGGTAGCTTTGATTTGCATCTCTCTGATTGCTAATGATGTTGAACATTTCTCATTTATTGGCCATTTTGAGGTGTCTATTTAAATCATTTGCCCATTTTTTGATTGGGTTGCTTTCTTAGCTATGAGTTTCTTGAGTTCTCTGTATATTCTAGATATTAGTCATCTATCGGAGGAGTAGCTGGCAAAAATTTTCTCCCACTCTGTGGCTCTCTGTTAAGGTTCTTGATAGTTTCCTTTGCTGCACAGAAGCTCTTCAGTTTAATGCAAACCCATGTTTTGATCTTCCTTTGAGTTGCTTGTGCTTTTGGGGTCTTGTTGAGAAAATTTTTACCTGTGCCTATGTATTGAAGTGTTGGACCTGTGCCCTCTTCAAGTAGCTGCAAGGTCTCTGGCCTGAATTCCAGGTCTTTTATCCATCTTGAATTGATTCTTGTGCAGGCAACTTGAGAAAGTGGGGTTTATTTCCAGTTTTCTTCATATGGTTAACCAGTTTTGCCAACACCATTTGTTGAAGAGGCCATCTTTTTTCCAGTGTATGTTTTTGACTCCTTTGTCAAAAGTCAATTGACTGTAGGTGTGTGGGTTTGTTTTTGAGTCTTCTATTCTGCTCCATTAGTCTATGTGTCTGTTTTCTGTGCTAATACCATGCATGTTTTATTACTGTCACTTTGTAGTATAGTTTAAAGTCAGGTATTGTGATGCCTCCTGCATGATTTTTATTACTAAGAACTACTTTGGCTATCCTGGGCTTTTTGTTTTTCCAAATGAATTTAAGGACTGATTTTTCTATGTCTGTGAGGAGTGACCTTGGTAATTTCATGGGTATTGCATTGAATCTGTAGATAACTTTTGGGAGGATGGTCATTTTGATGATATTTATTCTGCCTATCCAAGAGCATGGAAGATCTTTCCATCTTCTAAGGTCTTCTTTGATTTCTTTTTTCAACTTTTTATAGTTTTCCTTATAGAGGTCTTTTACCTCCTTGGTTAGGTTTATTCCTAAGTATTTTATTTTTGGGGGTGTTATTGTGAGTGGAATTGTTTTCTGGATTTCTTTTTTTTTTTTTTTTTTTTTTTTTTTTTTTTTTTTTTTTTTTTTTTTTTTTTTTTTTTTTTTTTTTTTTTTTTTTTTTTTTTTTTTTTT
>PVLC010044864.1:0-11716 GCA_004027655.1 Graphiurus murinus | reverse complement strand
TAACTTAGAGAGACCCTGCCTCAAAATTAAAAAACAAAAAGGGCTAGGGTGCAGCTCAGTTGTAGAATTCCTCTGGGTTTAATCCCCAGTAAGACACACACACACATACACACACACACACACACACACACACACACACACACACACACGTTTAAGCAGGAACCTGCTGAGGAGAGAAGACAGGGTTGTGGTGCTACACATGCAAGGGCAAAGGGTGACCACTGGTGGCCAGAGATGCTCGGGGGAGACTGGTAGGCAGGTGGGCACCTGGGGGTTCGTGGGGACATGAGAGGAGGAGAGAAGAAGAGCCAGAGAGAAGGGGCTGGCTCATGCTGGCACCTCGCATGCCAGCCTCAGAGGTTTGAGCTCTGTTTCCAGGGCCACGTCTCACAGGAGCCCCCAGAGCTGTGAACCTCGAAAGTGCTTTAGATGGGCTTGACTGTGCGCCAGGCTGGCGGAGGGTGGGCAGTGTGGAGGCAGAGATGGAGGGAACACTCCTCTCCAGCCATGTTCCTTCTCTCATCCTCCCCCAGGCTGTCCCCACCCCAGGTGCCCAGAGTGTGTGGCTCCTCCAAAGAACAGAGCCTGCTTCCCGCAGGTGAGAACAGACACCCCAGGCCCTGCTCCTGCCGAGCCCAGGGCAAGGGCTGTCTGGGCAGCTGGCAGCTTGGCAGGGAGGACATGGTTTGCTCTGCGGTGTCTGCAGTCTCTGCTGCAGGGCTGCCTGATTAATGACCCCCGTGCCCAAGGCATCTCTGTGGCGTGGCTGCTAAGGGAGGCTGCCGCCCTGCCTCCTGCCACCTGACCGAGTGTGCCGGCGCTCTTGGGCAGGTTCCAGAAAGTGCAACAGCACGGCCCCCCTCCCTGGCTCTTCCACTCTTTCTGCCAACCATTTCTTCAGTCTCCGTTAAACCTTGGTCCCAAATGCTTCTCTGCAAGAGAGACTTCAGAATGAACCCCAGCCCTCTGCGTTTTGGCTTATTCCTTATTTGATCCCTATGGGGCACACAGGAGATTCAAAATGATGCCTTGAGCCAGGTGTGGTGGCGCACGCTTGTAATCCCAGTACTTGGGAGTCTGAGACAGGTGGATCCCAGGTTCGCAGCCAGCCTCAGCAACTTAGTGAGGCCCTTCACAACTTAGTGAGATCCTGTTTCAAAATAAAAAATAACAAAATAGGGCTGGGAGTATGGCTCAGAGGTAGAATGCCTCTGGGTTTAATCCCCACTACCACAATGAATGAATGAATGAATGAATGAATGAATGAATGAATGAATAAATGGTGCTCGAAGTGTAGCTCAGAGGTAGACTGCCCTGGGATTAAAAAAGAAAATGTGTGTGTGCAAGGTGACCTGCAGCCTGGGCCAGGAGCTGGGGCTCTCCTTTTACCCTCTTATGAAAAGAGAAAAAACTGGGAGCCAGAAGGGACCAGTGCCCTGCAAGGGGTTGAGATTTGGGAAATGAACCTGCCTCCCTAAACCCTGGGCTGTTTGTCGAGGATGTGTGGGTGAGGGAGGTAAATGGCTCAAGTTAGCGAAGCTGCCATCTCAGTAGTGCTTTCGTCCTCTTGCATGCTGCAGTGGGCTTGCCCAAAAACATGTGTCTGAGTCCTAACCCCAGCACCCATGACTGTGGCCTTATTTAGAAACAAAGTCTTTGCAGATGGCGCACGTGAAGATGAGGTCATGCTGGATTAAGGAGGCCCTGAGTCCAAGGACTGTGTCTTTGTGTGTATCTGGTTTTTTAAATTTTTAATTCTTTGTATGTGTGTGAGTGTGTGTGTGGTACTGGGGGTTGAATCCAGGGGCATTCTGCCCCCAAACTACATCCCAGACCTATTTTTATTTTGAAACAGAGTCTCACTAGATTGATGAGAGTCTCACTACTTGCCGAGGCTGTCCTTGAACCTTCGATCCTCCTGTCTCGGCCTCCCAAGTACTGGGATTACAGACGTGCACCACCATACCTGGCGGACTGGTGTCTTTATAAGAAAGATGGAAGCTGGCACACGCCTATAATCCTCGTACTTGGGAGGCTGAGACAGGAGGGTCGCAGGTTCAAGGACAGCCTCAGCAACTTAGACCCTGTTTCAAAATAAAAAATAAAAAGGGCTGGGAGTGTAGCTTGAAGGTAGAACACCCCTGGGTTCGATCCCCAGTACAAAAAAAAAAAAAAAAAAAAAAAAAAAAAAAAAAAAAAAAAAAAAAATATATATATATATATATACACACACACACACACACACACACACATACACACAAATGAAAGAGGGAGATTTGAGATTTGGACACAGACACACAAGGAGACAGGGGAGAAGGCCATGTGATGGTGGAGGCAGTTGACAAGCCAAGGACCAACGATCTCCAGGAGCCAGGAAAAGGCAAGGAAGGGCTCTTCCTTCCCTGGGGCTTCAGAGGGAGCAGGGCTCTATCAACTCCTTGATTTCTGACTTCTGGGAGAGAATAAATGTCCACTGTGTAAGCCATCAAATTTGTAGTAATTTGCTGTGGCAGCCCTCGCCCGCGGGTGCGTGTGGCTTCGGCTCAGCTGGGGCAACCTGGAGTGGTCTCCCCGCCGCAGGTCATTCCCCTGCTTAGAACACTCTGTGGCTCCCAGCTGCACTTCACCACAGGCCTGTGGGGCACACTGCTCATTGCCTAAACAGCCGCTCCCTTTTCTTCTTTACTAACAGAAAATTAATTTTGTAGTAAGCAGCACAATAAAGCCAGAAAAACAGACAGACAAAAACCTTGAACGGCTTAAGGGTTGCCATGTGACCCAGACTGGCTAATGAGATCAGCGGAAGGTTCCGGTGGAGCCTTCTGAAAGCAATTCAATTTAACTGCTTATCCCTATTATTTTTTTCCTTCTCCTTCTTTCTGTCTGAAATGCAGACACAATGGCTAGAGCTCCAATAGCTACTTTGTGAGTATAAGGATGAGAGCCACACCTTAGGGATGGTGGAGTGGAGAGCAGGATGGAGCTGGTCTTGGATGACATGCCGGAAGGATGCCCCTAGAGTCCCTGGACTCAGCTGCGGCATTCACACATAACCCCTTCCTGACCCAGCACCTCTTCCTCTCTCCCTGCCCTCTGTGCTCCAGTTCCAGAAGTCACCAAGTGCCTGTCTGCCTCCAGGACTCCTTGAAACCTCTTTCCTCACCCTATGCAGGCGCTGACTCCCCCTCTACTGTCAGGCTTAGCCAGGGGTCACTTCCTCAAGGTGGCCTCCCATGTCCCCGTTACCTCCCACCATACCCTGAGCTCCCCCCTCAGTGTCTTGCACACTCTTGATGACTGACTTGGCTTTTCTGCCTGCTGTCCCTCGTAAGACCACAGGTTCCCTAAGGGCGGGTCCCGCCTTTACTCTGGGAGCTTTAGCACAGGACAGATGCTCTCCTAGAGGATTTGCTGAGCAAAGAATGGCTGGAAAGTCTAGTTCCCAGAAGGCCTGCTCATCCCTTGTCTGTTTTACGGCTACTGCCAGGTGTTCTGGTCACAGGATAAGATCATGTGACCAGCTGGACCCAGCTCTGCCTGGGAACCTGAGCGGCCAGTGCTGAAGAGGGCTGCTTTGAGGCTGGGAGGACTTCATAGTGGGGACTTTCCCCAAACCTCCGGGCACCGCAGGGAAGTCACACACTCTGCAGCTGTGAAGCCCAAACAGACGCGGACACGCTTCTTGCTGCCTCCCCTAAGACCCGATAGGGAAGGGATGCTGGGAATGCATACTGGGTCCATTGTTCCGAGTCCTCTAGGTCACATGAGGACAAATGGTCAAGTCCACAGCCCCCACAGGTGCTGCTCTGCTAAGGAACCAGCCATGAGCCACATGCCCCAGCTCTGACGTCTGGGGAGCCTCAGGTTCATCTTGCAGGTCCCAAGGAGCCCTCCAAGGGTCTGCGAGTGTAGCTCAGAGGTAGAATGCCCCTGGGTTCAATCCCCAGTACTGCAAAACATAAAATAATCGTTGGTGCCAAGCATAACTCACCTCCCTGAGCCTCACCCCCCTCGGGGGTGACTTTGCAGTGTTCTTTTTTTTTTTTTTTTTTAAACTGGGGATTGAACCCAGGGGCATTCTATCTCCAAGTTACACCCCCAGCACTATTTTATTTTATTTATTTATTTTTTGCAGTACTGGGGATGGAACTCGGGGGCATTCTACCTCTGAGCTATACCCCAGGCCCTATTTTTTATTCTTTATTTTGAAACAGGGTCTAAGTTGCGGAGTGCCTCACTAGGTAGCTGAGGCTGGCTGCGAACCTGGATCCTCCAGTCTCAGCCTCCCAAGTACTGGGATTACAAGTGCACGCCACCACGCCCGGCTAAGTTGCACACTATCTTAATTGAGATCAGAGTAGGGTGACCAACCATCCCAGTTTGCCTGGAGCTGAGGGGTATTCCACGATACTGGATATTCAGTGCAGTGTTCTTGAAAGGATTCAATGAGACAAAACCACATAAAGCTCTTAGCCCAGTGCCTGGCCCACAGTAAGCCGTGATACGTGGGAGCTAGTACAAGGTTTTGTTGGACCTTTCCAGAAAATGTCTTGATAGTGGAGGCTGCTTCCTCAAAACAATCCTTCTCTCTATGCTAAACGTCTGCCTGCATTTCAGCGTCTCTTCTGCCTCACTTATTCCTCCTGGAAGTGCGCCAGGCACCTCTTTCTGACAGCAGGGCTGCATTTACCTTGGCTGAGCTGGAGGCGTTTTTGAACAGGAGCTCCAGCTAAGCTGTCACAATCAGCCTGTCACCTGCAGCCAACTGGCAGGTGGAGATGCTGGGGCAGGCAGCCAGGGGCACCCTGCAGGGCCTGCTGGAGAATACAGTCAGCCGGGCTGGTCAGGATGGTGCTACAGGCCGCTGGGTCCAGCCCAGGAACGCTGATGACTAGGGGAAGGGGACATCCCAGCCCTGCCGCCACCGTTCCATGAGGCCTTACAAAATCAACAGGAATGTGTTCTAGATCCCTGAGGTCTGCCTCAGGATCAGCCACAAGAGCATCGCTCTGGAACATGTTAGAAACGCAGGCTCCTGGGCTAACCCCAAACCTGCTAAATCAGAATGCACACCTCAGCAAAATTCCCAGTGATGAACTTATTGATATACTTCCCATATCCTGGATGGTCTCCCCTGCTTGAAAGCCTCTGAGAGAAAGCAGTGCTTCTCAAACTTGAGTGTGCTTAGGAATTACCTGGGAATCAGAGTCTGATTCGGCAGGTCAGAGATTTTTGCATTTCTAGCAGCTCCCAGGAGCTGCAGACACTGTGGGTGCCCCACTGTACCATGAGGGTATGAAGGAGAGTGGCTGAGGCTTCCTATGTTTGTACTTTCAGGTAAAGTCTAGGAGGGATCTTCCTGGTTAACTTTCTCAACCAATTAGCTTGTCTGGTTTGTTTTTGTTTTTTGTTTTACTAGAGATTGAACCCAGGGGCATTCTACCTCTGAGCTACACCCTCAGCCATATATATATATATATATATATATATATATATTTTTTTTTTTTTTTTTTTCGGTACTGGGGATTGAACTCAGGGGCATTCTACCTCCGAGCTATACCCCCAGCCCTATTTTTTACTTTATTTTGAAACTGGGTCTCACTAAGTTGTGGAGTGCCTCACTAGGTAGCTGAGGCTGGCCGAGAACCCGGATCCTCCAGTCTCAGCCTCCCGAATGCTGGGATTACAAGCATGCGCCACCACGCCCGGCTCTTTTTATTTATATTTTGAAAAAGAGTCTTGCTAGTCTGATGAGAGTCTCACTATTTGTTGAGGCTGCAATCCTCCTGTCTCAGCCTCCCAAGTACTGGGATTACAGGCATGCACCACCACACCCAGCTAGCTTGTCTGATTTGTGTGTGGGGGGGTGCTGGGTTCAATCCCCAGTGGCAGAAAAAAATAAAATAAAATATAAAATAATCCTTGTAGCCAAGCATGACTCTCCTCCCTGAGCTTTAGTCCCCTCATGGGTGAGGGGACATCATACCTCCAAACTACACCCCTAGCCTTTTTTATTGTTTTGAAACAGAGTCTTGCTAGGTTGCTGAGAGTCTCACTACATTGCTGAGGCTGATGATTTTGAACCTGCGATCCTCCTGTTTCAACCTTCTAAGTACTGGGATTACAGGCATGTACCACCACATCCAGCTAGTTTGTCTGATTTTTATAACAACTCTATGGAGCATTAATTGGTCCCAATTTATAGATGAGGAAACTGATTTAAAGTGATAGCTTGGCAAGGAGGCTGTCTGATCCTATCCAGGCTGCTAATTTATAAACAACAGAAATTTATTGCTCACAGACTTGGAGGCTGGGTAGAGCAAAATTGAGGCCCCAGTGGATTTAATGTCTAGTGAGGGCTTTATAGGTGGCACCATGCTGCTGCATTTTTCCGTGGTGGAAGGGCAAGTGAGCGCCCTCAAATCTCTCTTTATTTTTTATTTTATTTTATTTTATTTATTTATTTATTTTTGTGGAACTGGGGATTTAATCCAGGGGCATTCTATCTCCGAACTACACCCCCAGCCCTATTTTTATTCTTTATTTTGAAATAAGGTCTCACTAAGTAGCTGAGGCTGGCCGCCAACCTGCAATCCTCCTGTCTCAGTCTCCCAAGTACTGGGATTACAAGCGTGCACCACCACACTGGGCTCAAATCTCCTTTATAAGGGCTCTAACCCCATTCGAGAGAGCATCACCCTTAGGAGCTAATCACCCTCTAAACGCCCCACCCTAGAGATTATCGCATCAAGGATTCCATCATTCAGCATACAGACTTGGGGGGCACAAACACTCGGAGCGGGGAGCACAAGCATTCAGATCATAGTAGATGCACACTATCTTTTTTTTTTTTTTTTCCGGTACTGGGGATTGAACCCAGGGGCATTCTACCTCTGGGCTATACCCCCAATCCTATTTTTTTATTCTTTATTTTGAAACAGGGTCTCACTAAGTTGTGGAGTGCCTCACTAAGTAGCTGAGGCTAGCTGTGAACCCAGATCCTCCGGTCTCAGCCTCCCAAGTACTGGGATTACAAGCGTGTGCCACCACGACTGGCTAAGATACACACTATCTTAATTGAGATCAGAGTAGGGTGACCAACCATCCCAGTTTGCCTGGAGCTAAGGGGTATTCCACGATGCTGGATATTTAGTGCTAAACCAAGCTCTTCCTGGGAAAATCAGGATGGTTGGTCATGGCCGACCAGAGTCTAATTCAATCAGCTGGTGTTTATCGCTCCCAACACTGCGCCAGGCCCTTGAGTACATTACCGTTCAACATCTTTGCAATAACTACTTGGGCAGTAGCATCCCCACTAGGCAATGAAGAAATGGGCTCAGAGGGGTTAAGAAATTTTCCCAAGACAAATTACCCAATTTAAAAATGGGCAAAGGACTTGAGTAAACATTTTCTCCAAAGAAGATATACAAATGGCCAACAAGCGCATGGAAAGATTTCCACATCATTAGTCATTAGGGAAATACAAAGCCAAGCCACAATGCGGTACCACCTCACTCCTGCTCAGATGGCTGTAATAATAATAATAAATTAAAAAGTAGGTAAGTAACAACTGGGAAAGACATGGAGAAATTGGAACCCTTAGCCCCAGGTGTCATGGTGGACGCCTGTCATCCCTGTACTTGGGAGGCTGAAACAGGAGGATCACAGGTTCTTGGCCAGCCTCAGCAACAGAGTAAGGTCCTCTGTAACTTGGTGAGATCACCCTGTTTCAAAATAAAATAGGGTTGGGGGTGTAGCTCATAGATAGAGTGCCTCTGGATTCAACCCCCAGTTTAAAAAAAAAAAAAATTTAGTCAGGCATGGTGGCACATGCTTGTAATCCCAGTCCTGGGAGGCTGAGACAGGAGGATTGCAGGTTCAAGGACAAGCCTCAGCAAGTAGTAAGACTCTCATCAACCTTAGTCCCAGTACCATGATATTTAGCTCCAAAACTGGTTTTCTTTTTGTGTTTGTTTGTTTTCTTGGCATTGGGGATTGAACCCAGGGGCATTCTACCTCTAAGCTACACCACCAGCCCTATTTTATTCTTTTATTTTGAAACAAAGTCTCACTTGTTAAGTTGATGAGGCTAGTCTCAAACCTGTGATCCTCCTATCTCAGCCTCTCAGCCTCCAAGCCCAGCAAAGCTGAATGTTCTTTAGCTTGGTTCTTCCCAAACCCTGGCCCCAGAGCTGAACCATGGAAAGCCTTGGAGCAGGCTTTGGAAATCCCAGGCTCTTCCAGTCTCTTGGGCAATAAACCAGCCCATTCTGGATTTCTGACCCAGCACAATGGCTCGCTCAGCAGAACAAAACAAAACAGAATTCCTAGTGTTCCCAGGACCTCAGAACTGGTCTTGGTGAACAATCCCTGGACATGTTGAGTCTGGACAAAAGTCCATTTCCATGGCGTGGAAATCAAACTTAGAGAGGAGACGGTTCTGGGCAGGGGCCTCAGAGCTGCCCCACGCTGAGGATGGAGTGCATGCTGCCACCTCGAGCCTCCAAAGCAAGAGGGTCTGAGTTGGAAGAGGCTTGGTGGTGAGGAGCCAGGCAGGAGGGCTGGGAAGAAGGGGCTGGGCACAGGGGCTGAGAGTGCAGGGCAGGGCGGACCCGGCCAAAACAGGCAGGCAGGTCTCTGAGGGACGCTGGGGAACTCCAGGGTGCCCTGGGGTGGGTGTTGGGAAGGCGCCATGGCTTGGATCTCGGCTCCTGGGTTGAGGGCTTGGTCCCCAAGGCAGCAGTGTACAGAGGGGGCTTTCGGGAAGCAGCTGGATCACAAGGACTCTAACCTCACCGACGAGGTGACCGCTGAATGATGCAGGGCTCGTGGAACATGGGAGGTGGAGGCAGAAGTCAGTTGGAGGGAGTGAGTCCATAGGGGCCTGTCCCTGGAGACTGCATCTTTCCACAGCCCCTTCCTCTCCGCCACGCCCTCCCGCCTTGATGCTGTCTCCCCACAGACCTAGAAACAATGGAGACAGCTGGCCAGGGACTAAAACCTCTTAAACCAAAATCCAGAAGAAACCCTTCCTCCTCTATGCTGTTCTACTCAGATATTTTGTCACAGTAATGAAGAGCTGACTGGCACATGAGGCAAAGGCGACGGCAGCCCACGGGCCAGGCCCTCTGCCGCTCGAGGTGGCCCAGACCAGCGCTACCTAGAGCTGCGGCACAAGGGATGCTGACGGCCAGTGCGGGGTGTTTGCCTGTTGAAACCCAAGAAAACTCTGGAAAAGACCAAAGTGGACGTGCTGTAATATCTGCTTCCCACACCCTCGCCTCATCCTGGCCATACTTTGACATCAGGTCATGATGCAGAGCAGATGTCCCGAGCCCACGCAGCCGCTCAGCGCCCAGAGGTGCAGAAGTGGGTGTCTCTGGGCCCCTTCGCTAGGCTCAAGGTCAAGGCTGCCCGCCCATCTGAGGGTGGGAGTGAGGTCTGGCTGTGCCGAGGGGTCATGAACACTGCTCAGGGCAAGGCCCAAGGGTTCAAGGTAGAGGAAGGAATGAACGAGTCCCCTTTGGGGACCTTGGCGGGGGTCACCCCGGTCGCACATGCTCTGATGTATATAAGCACTGCCGTTCTCTTAGGGAGAGGGCCTAAGAGTCGGTGGAGTTGAGGTTCTTAGGGTTCACTGAGGCTAACAGTGCACCCCAGGGACAGCTCTCTTCAACAGCAGTGTCTTTGGAGACCTCTAGGGATGGAGAAATTCCTCTTTCCTTTGTTCCCGCGGGGAAGGAACGCCTGCAGGCCAAGCACTGACAACATAGGGGCCGAACAGCCTCGGCTCTCAGGGGGCCTATGTTCCAGAGGGAAGATAGACAAGATAAACAAATCAATGGATAATTCAGTGCAGAAGGTAATAAGTGATATGGAGAAAACAAAGTCTCTTCTGCCCCTGTTGCAGCCCTGCAGATAGAAAACAGCTACATCGGGCTGGGGGTGGGGGGCAGCTCAATGGGAGAGCCTTGCCTAGCATCTGCAAGGCCCTGGGTTCAATCCCCAGCAGCACACAAAATAATAATAATAATAATAATAATAATAATAATAATAATAATAATAGTAGTAGTAGTAAAGGAAGGAAGGAAGGCAGGTGAATGAGGAGAGCCAGGCTTGGTGGCACATGCCTGAAATCCCAATACTTGGGAGGTTGAGGCAGGGAACTTGAGACCAACCTCAGCAAAGGCAGGTAGACATGTCTTGTGCCTTCTCTATACCAGGCTAAGTAACCCAAATGCTTTCTGCCATTACTTCCAGGACAAGGGTTCAAATCTCCCCACTATCCTGTCTACCATCTCCTGGACGCTTCTGGTCCAAGCCCTCAGCTATGGTCAGTCCATGAAATAGGCCAGGGATGCCCAGAGCCCTGGCCCTGGCCCTGGGGTTTCAAGGGGTCCTATTAACGAGGCTGTTGCCCACCTGGGTGCCTGTCAGCCACTGTGCGCCTGACTCGCCCCAGCCCACAGGCATGGGGAGCCCCAAGTACTTCCCTCAGGAACTGCTCCTAAACCGTATCTCTTCCAACTTACTCTAGACCCACGTGCCAGGATTTGTATTTATCCAGGTAGTTTCGTCTGGCCTGAGACAGACATTCCAGCCCACTGCCTACAAGATCTGCTTCTTCCGGTGAGACTCAATTTTTCTAGACAGATTACCTGTGGAGGTCTGACCCTCCCATCAGGAGAAGGGAAAAGGGTCAGGCAGAGCTGGGGACAACCACTAAGGCAGAAGAGGGGCTCCTTCCTGGGTAGTCTCCTTCTTCAGTGTGGACTCGTGATGTGTGGCTGCTGAGGGGGTCATGAAGCCCCCAGGAAGTTGGAAATCTTCATTCACCCACCTAAATGGCCATCAGGATCACATAGGGACCTTTTTTTTTTTTTTTGGTGCGGGGGAATTGAACCCAGAGCCTCATGCATGCTAGGCAAGCGCTCTAGCGCTGAGTCACATTCCCACATGGGAAACTTTCAAAGAAACAAATTTCCAGTCTCCATCTCCAGTGTTTCTGCGCCAGTCTATCCAGGGTGGAGCCTGAGAATGTGTGTTGTTTTTTAAGCTCTGGCATTATTAAATCCATACTGGCTCTTACTGACCCCCACTGCCCTTTCTGAACACCCACGGGCAATTGCTTCCAGAATCCACATCTCTGTGGCTCTCCTCTGCAAGATCCTCTTTGCAGACTGAGACGTAGCCCTTCTGACCACAAGTGTAGGCCCCGAGCAGGTATCAGGTATTTAACCAATGACCAACAAAGCGACGGGGTGGAGGGTGAGCAGCCGCGTCCCCTCCCCAGGGGCCTCTTCTGCCCTGGCTGTGCACTCCGTCACGCTGCCAGCCTGCCCTGCTCCCTGCTCCTGCGGGATCCAGAAGAGACGGACGGAATGGGGAGCAAGTAAGGCTTGCTCCACTGAGGTTCTGCCCCAGGGCCAGGCAAGGGTCAGGCGAAAGAGGCATTTACCTCAGGTGCCATGTTTAAGGTGGCTCCAAAAAGCACAGGAGTCAAGAATAATAGTAATAAAATAATAATAATTACTATTATTATTTTGTGGAATTGGGGATTAAACTCAGGGACATATTACCTCTAAGCTACATACAGCCCTATTTTATAATTTATTTTATTTTATTTTTTGTGGTACTGGGGATTGAACTCAGGAGCGTTTTACCTCCAAACTACACCCCTAGCCCGATTTTTATTTATTTATTTATTTATTTATTT